>MU670293.1:6417-60463 GCA_026770625.1 Nicotiana glauca | reverse complement strand
GGTTGTATTCATTTGGGCTTGGCCTGGGTGTTATATCATTTGGGCCACTGAAGTGTATTCAGCCCAATTTGTGTATTATATTTGTATTTTGTATTTTAGTATTCGTTTGTATTTATTTCCTTTTCCTGTATTTTTATTTTACTCTTGTATTTATTATTCCTTGTATTTTCCTCGTATTTCTCTTTTAATTTTCTGATTTTTCTAAAATTAAAGAGTAATTAATTTTTATTTTTTTGATATTTTCTAATTAATACAAAAATGGTATTTTGTTTTTTTTTTCTTTTGTTTTTCTTTCAAAAATTTAGAAAAATCCTGGTATTTTCATACAATTATCAACAAATTTTCACAAGAAATTCAAAAAATCATTTTTTGCATGTATTTTGGAATAATTTGCTTAGGGCAAAAACCACGTGCTCACAGTTTCTAAAAAATGAAAAAAACTAGGAATGTGCGTAGATAAAGAATTTAAACAAAGCATGCCTAAAAGACTCTTTCCCACTGCCCAATGTTGATCGTACGATTGATGCTACGGACGGCCACGAGATCCTAACTTTTCTCGATGCCTACTCTAGGTATAATCAAATTCAGATGAACCCGGAGGACCTGGAAGAGACCTCGTTTATCACTAAATGTGATGAACTAAAGGGTCATCTTTTGTTTTAGAACCCAAATCCGGGTTTTGAGGCCTTGAAAATTTTATTTTCTTTTTTCTTGATTTGCGTGCACAGTCCGGGCAATTTTTCGGAAAGCCTTTATGTGAAATTTAAGAGAATTGAAATTGGCCTTTAAAATTAACTAAAGTTTACTTTGGTCAATATTTTTAGTAAATGAACCTGGACCCGTGATTTAACGGTCCCGTAGGGTCCGTAGTAAAATATGAAACTTGAGCATATGCCCGAAATCTAATTTCGAGGTCCTCCCAAGAAATGAATTTTGAAGAAAATTGTTTGCTGGAAAATATAAGAATTTTTAGAAATGGCATAGTGTGTGATCTCGTTGGTCCCGTATTTTGATTCCGAAGCCCGGTACATGTTTGATATAGTATTTAAGTCGTATCTATGAAATTTGGTGAAAAACGAAAGAGATTTGATATAATTCGAACCCTTGGTTGAGAAAACAGAAATCTTGAACTATCTTGAGAATTTCATGAGTTTTGGTAGTAAATTCATTGTTTAAGATGTTATTTTGGCGATTTGATCATACGATCAAGTCTGTATGATATTTTTAGCCCTTTGTGCATGTTTGTTTTGGACCCCGAGGGCTCGGGTGAGTTTTGGATAGGCCACGGATTGTTTTGGACTTAGAGAAAAACTGTTGCAGGTTCAGTTTTGGTGTCGGCCTCTGATCTCGCAATTGCGAGACTAGAGTTCGCAATTGCGGCATATGACAGTATCGCAGTTGCGAGCTACTCACCACAAATGCGAATAGTAGTTGGGCCAACAGTTTTCGCGTTTGTGAAGTAAAGCTAGGAGGGCACTGGTCGCAAATGCGACCATTTAGTCGCATTTGCGAAGGATGAGGTTCGCAATTGTGACCTTTCCTTCGCATTTGCGAAGGCAGAAGGGGTGTGAGGGTCCTCGTATTTGTGAGGGTACCTTCGCAATTGCGAAGTTTAGGTCACAAATGCGACATCTACAGCGAGTAAAAGGGGTCTTGGACGGGATTTTGCATTCATTCTTCAAAATTTCAAAACCTAAAATCCAAAGGGCGATTTTCCTAGAGCAAGTTCTTCCCCAAATCATAGGTAAATGAATTTTAACTCATTTTCTTCAATCTATTTCATCTTTTTACATGATTTCATCTCAAAATCTAGGGTTTTTCATGGGAAATTAGATATTCTTGGGTAGAATTTAGGAATTTTTAAATTTGGTGATTTGGACCTCAAATTGAGGTCGTATTTCAAAACTATTTGCATATCTGGGTTTGTGGGTGAATGGGTCATCGGGTTTTGGTTCGAACTTCGAATTTTGATTAAGCGGGCCTGGGGTCAATTTTTGACTTTTTGGGGAAAACATTGGGAAATCTATACGCATGCATTAAAATTGGTTTATTTAGAGTTAATTGATGTTAATTAGTTAATTGTGGCTTGATACAAGCGGATTGGAGGTGGAACTGAGAGGTAAAATAGTACTTGAGGCTTGATTTTTGACTGTGGAATTGAGGTAAGTATTTGGTCTAACGTTAGCTTGAGGGAATAGGTGTTGTTGTATTATTTGCTACGTGTTAGTATTGAGTTAGCCATATAGGTGTGGTGACGAGATCTATACGTTGATGTTGATCATGCAAGTGAGTCTTATATTGTGACCGTTGTGTCTCTTATCACGTATTGTTCATGCTTAAATTGATGATTCTCTATGTTGAGCAAGTTTTATGATATTGTTGGGTATTTGATCATTTATTGAGTATTGACTCAAGTTAAAATTTCCTTTGTGAAGTTAACTGCTAAAATGAAATTGGTTATTGTTGATTCCTTTGTCGGGATGTTATTATTTCTTATGTTTGGGTGAGGAAGAGTGTAAAGCATGAAGGGTAATGTTGAGCATGATATTGTGAGTGAGTGTTAATGCACAAGGGTGATGTCGTGCCGATATTGTGAGTGTTAATGCACGAAGGGTGATGTCGTGGCATGATTTGAGAGTTAATACACGAAAGGTGATGCCGTGCCATGATTATTAGAGTTAATGCACGAAGGGTGATGCATTGCCGTTTCTGTTGCTTCTTATGGTGAGTACGAGAGTAAAAGCACGATGGGTGTTACCGTGCACATGTTACTATTTCATTATTACTGATGATTCAAATATGGTATTTATTATGCTTCTCTGTTGAATTAATGTCAGAGTTTGATTTTCCACGCAGCATGTTGCCCCTTCCCATCTTTATTTGTTACGTTTCTATTATTATTATTTTTCTACTCGTATATGATTTAACTGCTCGTATATTATTGTTGTCGTGTCTTAGACTCGTCACTACTTCACCGAGGTTAGGCTCGCCACTTACCAGTACATAGGATGGGTTGTACTAATACCGCACTCTGCACTTTTTGTACAGATTTCTGTGCCGAACCTTGTGAGTAGATTTGAGGTTGCTGCCTTCAGTCCAGGGAGACCCAAGGAAGATTTGCCGGCATTCGCAGATCCTGGAGTCCCCTTTCTTCTAATTTAGTTTTCCTGTCTCTTTCTATTTTGAGAACAGATGTACTTCTTTTAGAATAATATTTGTAGAATTTCTTAGACGTTCGTGGATTGTGACACCAACTCATTGGGGTAGTTATATATTAGAGTTATTGAATTTCTATATCACTTCCGCATTCTATATTTTTTTGGTTTTAGTTATTACCTATTTCTGTTGGATGAAAAATAAATGTGGTGAAACTGTAACTTTCGGCTTGCCTAGCTTTCAAGAGTAGGCGCCACCACATTCCTGATGATGGGAAATCCAGGTCGTGACACTAAATTTGGAACTTATTGTTACAACATAATGCCCTTCGGTATAAAAAATGCAGGAGATACATACCAACGCCTAGTTAAAAAAATGTTCGAGGAACAGGTAGGTAAATCGATTGAAGTTTACATTGACGATATGTTGGTTAAGTCCTTGCGCACATAGGACCATTTAACTAATTTGCAAGAAACATTCAAAATATTGAGGAAGTACAATATAAAGCTTAACCCGGAATGATGTGCCTTCAGAGTCGGATCGGGTAAGTTCCTCGGCTTCATGGTGTCGAATCGGGGTATCGAGCTCAATCCCAACAAGATCAAGACCATAGAGGATATCACGGTCATGGATAGTGTGAATATCATGCAAAGTCTAACAGGGCGAAAAGATATCTTAGGTCGGTTCATTTCGATTTCATCAAATCGAAGTCATAGGTTCTTTTCCTTGCTAAAAGAAAAGAAGGATTTCACATGAACCCTAGAATGCCAGCAAGCCTTGGAAGAATTGAAATGATACTTATCGATCCTGCCTTTACTTCACACCCCGAAGGCAGATGAAAAGCTTTGCTTGTATTTGGTAGTATTCGAGATATCAGTAAGTGAGGTACTAGTCCGAGAAGAGCAAGGTATGCAATTATGTGTTTATTATGTAAGTCGAACTCTAGGAGATGCTGAAACTAGATATCCTCACTTAGAAAAATTAGCACTTGAATTGATAAGCGCATCTAGAAAGCTAAAGACATATTTTCAGTGTCATCTCATAGGTGTATCAACCACTTACCCTCTTCGAAATGTTTTGCATAAGCCCGAGCTATCAGGCCAGTTGGCCAAATGTGCCGTCGAACTTAACGGGTACGATATCGAATATCAACCCTGAATGACCATCAAATCTCAAATCCTAGCTGACTTCGTGGCCAATTTTATGCTGACCCTCGTACTCGAAGTGGAGAAAGAACTCTTGCTAAGATCGGGTACATCATCGGGGGTATGGACCATTTTCACGGACAATGTCTCTAATGTGAAAGGGTTCGGGCTTGGCATTGTCTTGAAACCACCTACAGATAGTACCATTAGACAATCTATCAAAACTTCTAGGTTGACTAATAATGAGGCCGATTATGAGTCCATGATTGCAGATTTCGAGCTAGCTAAGAGTTTGGGGGCAGAAGTCATTAAAGCCAAGTGCAATTCACTGTTGATGGTAAACCAAGTAAACAAAAGTTTTGAAGTTTGAGAGGATATGATGCAACGGTACTTGGATAAGCTACAGGTAACTTTGCACCACTTTAAGGAGTGGACACTGGATCATGTGACTCGAGAACAAAATAGCAAGGTCGATGCACTTGCTAACTAAGGATCCTCGGCTAAAGAAGATGATATCGTCCCCGGGAACTGTCGTCCAATTTTCAAGGTATGTGGTTGAAGATGGGCATGACGAGATAAATTCAACGAGTTTGACTTGGGACTGGAGGAATAAATATATCGAATATTTGAAAAATGGAAAACTCCCATCGGATCACAAAGACTCGAGGGCCCTACGAACCAAGTCCTCTAGGTTTGCATTAAACTAATATGGAATATTGTAGAGAAGAACGTTCGATGGGCCATTGGCGGTATGTTTAGGGCCGGGGGACACCGATTATGTTCTACAAGAAATCCACGTGTTACTTGTAGGAATCACTCCGGCTCCGAAACTTTGATTCGCAAAATTATTAGAGTAGGGTATTACTGGGATAGAATGGAAAAAGATACTAAGAAGTTTGTCAAAAAATGTGATAAGTGCCAACGGTTTGCACCGATGATCCATCGGCCCGAAGAACAACTCCACTTGGTCCTATCCCCGTGGTCTTTAATGAAATGGGGAATAGACATAGTCGGCCCTCTACCAACGGCCCCAGGTAAATCTAAATTTATTTTGTTTATGACTAATTATTTTTCTAAATGGGTGGAAGCACAACCTTTCGAGAAGGTGAGAGAAAAGGAAGTTATTGACAATGGAAAAGCAATTCGTCGGCAGCAAGGTGACGGAGTTCCTCGAAGAACATAAAATAAATAGGATCTTGTCAACACCGTACCACCCAACTGTAAATGGACAGGCCGAGTCCACAGACAAAACTATCATTCAAAACCTAAAGAAAAGGTTGGACGATGAAAAGGAAAAATGGAGAGAAGTTCTACCCGAGGTCCTTTGGGCATATCAAACAATATCGAAGTCCATCACAGGGGCTGCTCCATTCTCTTGAGTATATAGATCTGAGGCCCTTTTCCCTGTCGAGGTTTGAGAACCCAGCACCAGGTTTCGACATGCATCGGATGAGTTAAATCACGTGGATATGATTACTAGCCTCGAGCTATTAGATGAAAAATGAGAGGCAACAATTGTTCATATGGCCGCGTAGAAGCGAAGGATCGAGAGATACTACAATAGAAGGACCAACCTTCGACACTTTGGAATCGAGGACTTAGTTCTACGAAAAGTCATCCTCAATAATCGAGACCCGAATGAAGGAAAACTAGGCCCGAATTGGGAAGGACCGTACCGAGTCCTCGGAGTTGTCGGAAAATGGTCTTACAAACTTGACACGATGGAAGGCGAGCAATTGTCAAACAATTGGAAGGTATCACTACTCAAATGAAAGTATTGCTAAGGTATGAATTTCTCTTTTCGTCCATTTGAATTAAAAACTAATTCATTACAGGTGTCCGATCGAAGCTATCGAAAGCACCTTTTTACATGAAGGACTTAGGTTTTAAAGCATGTGTTGCACTCTTTTTCCCTTAGATCGGATTTTGTCCCAAATGGGTTTTACCGGCGAGGTTTTTAACGAGGCAACAACTATGTGCTACTTAAGGAGAACTCAATAGTATCCAAGGATTATTTTCAATCAACCTCGAATATTGGAGGGCATCACCCTCGGAGGATTTATTCTTGAGGAAAATACTTCACGCCAAAAAGGGCCTCGATAGGAGAACTTTTGTAATGGGCCAAACGGTCAGATGAACCTTGTCCATATAGAATAGTCGAGCCCCGACAGCAAAACATATACGCATGTATCAATTATTCAAAGAGTCCATTACTCAAATGGTCACTCAACTATCTTAAATTCTCTCATAAAGTCACTTTTCTTTCTTTTGTAACAACAAAGTCATTAAACTATGTCTATAGTATTCAGAAGGTCACTCAACTAGATTTTCCAAATTTTGAATTGCCAAATACCTATTTTACCCTCTAAATTATAAACATTATCTTCTTTTTATTTATTTTTAAACTTTTTAATTTTATGATTTTTTCTTTTTAATTTATATTATGAACTTACCTATAAAAAAAATAAATATTTATTTATAAATTAAACAAATAAGTATTTAAGCATATATAATGTTGGAATAACAAAATAATGAGCATAGTAAACAAATTAATTAGAATAATTTTTTCGTAATAATAATTTTAGTATTAACAACAAATTTCAAAAATTTATTTGCACAATTCAGAATGAAAGAAAATAAAGGTTGTAAAATCTATATTCCATGCACGTAATATAAAAATAATTATTTAAATATAAGTATTTTTATAATGTATATTATATATACTTGAAAATTATGCTCCATTATATTATTAAGTTTCTACCAACTTTCCGATGATACAAAGCTATGTCACCGGAAAGCAGGGGGACTATCTGTATAGGGTAAAATATGTTTTGTTAAATCATTGCATAAGAGGGTGACAAATGGAACCGAAGGTAGGGTATAGTTAAGACCGAATATAACTATTTCATTTCTTACCGGGAAGAATGTTGCTCATAAAGATAAAATAAATGACTGCCACGCGGTAGCATTTAATGAAGAATATTCTACAAGCTTTAATATAATTGAGTATAATTTTCAAGAATACATAACGTATATTATAAAAATACCTTTATTTAAATAAGTATTTTTATACTACGTCCATGGCATATATATTTTACAGTTTTTATTTTCTTTCATTCTGAATTGTATAAATAAATTTTTGAATTTTTGTTGTTAATACTAAAATTACTATCACGAACAAATTATTCTAATTAATTTTTTTACTATGCTTATTATTTTATTATTCCAGCATTATATATGCTTGAATACTTTTTATTTTTTTACTTTATAAATAAAATTTATTTATTCTATAGGTAAGTCCATAATATAAATTAAAAGGGGAAAAGTTATAATATAAAAAAGTTTTAAAAAAATAAAAAGAAGATAAATGTTTATAATTTATAGGGTAAAATAGGTATTTTGCAATCCAAAATTTGAAAAATTTAGTTGAGTGACCTTCTAAGTATTGTAGGCATAGTTCAGTGACTTTATTGTTACAAACGAAAGAAAAGTAACTTTAGGAGATAATTTGGGATAGTTGAGTGACCATTTGAGTAATGGACTCATTATTCAAAGAAGCATTCTTTCTATATCAAAACACTTTGTCTCAAAGACGTCTACTATTATACGAGCTTTACATTTATAACTCTACGAGAAACGGCCCAAGGGCTAGAACGAAAACACACCCCAAATGCTTGGGGACTATCATCGACAATCAACGCATCCGAGTCATCGAAAACTAGAATTCATAAGACCTCAAAGAGGCATCTCCTCGATACAAAGTCCAAGGCCATCATACTCGGGGACTAACTTTTCGAGAAAGTTCAAAAGGCTATCGGGAAACAAGTCCAAGAGACATACCCGATGGCTACAGCCATATTAAAGGCTATGGTCATATAAAAAGGCTACGGCCGAAATAATGCGGCTCGGAGACGTCCGACTTCTACCATAAATTAAAGGCCTTCAAACACTTTGAAAAAGTTGGTTAAATTAGGCTACCCTAGGCAAAAATAAATAATAAAGGGCTTCGATAAAATCAGTCCTCGATAATTTAAAGGCTTCAATAACATCAGCCTTTGAGAAAACCTCAATAGGTATTCAATTATTGTTACACTAACGGATTGCAAATGAGTTTCCATTCGATTGAACGTTCGAAAGACCCCATGGGTACAATAAACACATGCTAAGGCATAGAAAAAATTTCACTAAATCTTTTAGCTGAAGAGAGGAAAAAATATAGCCACTTTAGAGGCCGAATTGGCCCAATTTAAAGAACAAGGGCCAACCTAAAAGAGATTAAGGTCTAATATAAAAGAGCCTAAGGGGTGCAGAGTCGAGACATTACTCTCACTCAACTCGGACTCAAGACTCCCATCATCTCGAGCTCGTGTCAAATCGACTTAAGCTTAGCTCGAGGATTAACAAAAACCTTAAGAGGTATTCTACTATAAAGATTTCCTATTGATAAATAAAAAACCTAAGGGTTTATTATATTCTAAGTCCAAGCCAATACGTGGACTGATCATTAGAGTTATAACATCAATTTTTTTTCAAATGAAGACAAAACATAATTCAACACAAATCAAATATGAAGCAAAGAGGTTCTTATATTTATAAGAGACGTTTACAAAATATATTTACAATACCCACGAGGGACCTTTGCACAAAAACACAAAAATAAAATAAAGGACCCCAATCTACTTCGGAGCCACATCCTCGGGAGTTGTATCTTCGGGAGCCACGTCTTTGGGAACCTCCTCTTCGGGGACCTCATCTTCATCTCCTCCGCTATCGGAGCCACTAGCAGAATCCTCGTCATCGGAGAGAAAATCGGCAACCTCTTCCTCTAAAGTCTTCGCTTTTTCAATGTCGGCTGAGAGGTCGAAGCCACGGACGTGCACCTCCTCGAGGGTTTCTCTCTCTGATCCTATGTTTTGGCATGGTTGAGAGCACATGATAACCTAACTTCATCCGCAGTGTAGATCTACAGTGCTGGAACATTAGCGGCTTCAATATCATCTCGGTACATAGACACAAATGCCTCTGCATCAAATTTGGCCTTTGCAAGCTCAGCAACAGATTTAGCTTCGAGCTCATCGATTTTGTAGCTTTGAGCCAGGATTTCCACCTTTACACTTTGAAGATGGAGTTCAATTGAAGTCAGTTGCTCTCAAAGAGTATCTTTCTCGGAGGCGAGATGGTCCATACATTGTTTCCATCTCTAGGTCTCGACATCCTTCATCTTGAGCTCCTCTCGAAGCTGCTCCACCAGCTCACCCTTCTGCTGGGCCTGCAAAGTTGAAGTGTTATTCGCCTAATCGGATAAATTCTCATCAAATCCTCATTACTTTTTCAATAAGCTCAGATTGTTCTTGATGTGCCTTCGCCAACTCGACTCGAGATCCTGTCCTCCTCCTTTTTCTGTACATAAAGGCGCTTAAGGCCATCCCTCTCTTCCACGAGCTTCTTGAGCTTGGCCTCATATCGAGCAAGCACGGTTCGATACTTGGAAAATGCTTCTCGATGGAGCATCACAGCCTTCACAAAAGGGAAAGGTTAGACTCATAACAACAGGGATAAAGTATAGGCAAAACTTTAAGGGCGGAAACTTACTTGATTGAAAATCCGCTGGGCCTCATCAAAAATAAATAAAGCATCGGGGTCGGGACCATCTTTGACCCCTGCAAGGCACTTTCGAAAGATATCATTCCCTTCTTGGCTCGTCCTCACATCGAGAGTTCTCATATTCCGGGCATCTCAGAATTGCCCCTCGGAGAACTCAGGACCAGTCGGCGACTCACCTATGTTGGTTACCCCAAGTGATCCACTAGGGATATTCTGTTCTATTTAGAGGGCCTCGAAATCGGGCCCCTTGGTCTCACCCACCAAATGACCTCCAAGACGAGGTGCTCTTTTGCTGCCCAATGGCTCGGGGACTTTGCTCAAACTCCCCTCGGAGATTTCCTGAGTTCGAGAATGAATCGCATCAGCTACCATCAATTCAAGGTCTTCGAAGCATCATCGCTTCCTCTTTTTTGAACTTCCAATAGGCAGTCATCATCTTCCCCCTCTTCATCCTCATCCCGAAGGCATTAGGCAGTTTCTGGATACAAGACCACGGTATCGGTCTTAGGCTTCCGAGCCTTGCTTTTCTTTGGCTTTGGGGAGTTTACAGACGACCCTCTTTTTCATTTCTTTTCCTTGGAGGGCTTTGGAATTTCTTCTTCAACGGGCGGGGGCGGCCGCATAGCAACGATGTCTCCGAGGCCTGCATAAAGATGAAGTGAGTATTTCACTAAGAAATATAAGTATGAAAACAAGAGAACTCACCATGGTTTTTAGCCTCTCATCGACCCTTGGCCAGGTCACGCCAGCTTTGTTCCTCGTATGGAAAAGTTGAGTCAGTTTCCAAACCCAACCTTCGAGGACCGCACCAAAAACCAAGCAACATCTACACCATCAGAAAGGGATTAGATCGAGAAAAGAATGAGGTCAAAAAAGAGTAAGGAGATTAGAATATAAAGTCACTATCGAGAAACCTGAACTTACGTTTCATGTTCCATTCCTCGAGAATGGCATCCTCTCAGCAGGAATCAAGTCGTAGGTCCTAATTCGGATAAACTAGTTCATCCATCCTTGATCCTTATCCTCATAGATACTAGAGAAGAGAGATTTAAAGGATCGGCATTGCAACTTTATCAGACCATCTCGATAAACGCGAGGATGTATAGCTTGATTAAGTGGTTGAGGGTGAAAGACATCCTTCGACCAAGCTCGAGATATACCTAATTAGGTTGACGATGCGCCAGAATGAAGGGTAGATCTGGCTAAGCGTCACCTAGTATTGTTGGCAAAAATCGAGAATCACTAGGTCTATGGGACCCAGAGCTGGATCTACATGACCCTACGTAAATGGGTAGGTATAAAGTACCATACCTTATGAGTAGTGATGTCCTCTTCAGGGGAAGGGATCACTACATCTTTGTTCTTCCGGTTGCAGTCCTCTTTCACCTGCTCGAGCTCATCTTCAGTTATCAAGCAGATGTATCGGGACATGGGCTCACATCGGCCAGGTGCCGATGCAGGTTTATCGATCTTGAAATTGGAAGTTAGTTCACACGGTAGGGGAATACACACCTTGATACGAGGTGGCACCACCGCTCTACCTCTGGCCGGTCGTGATAATGAAGAAGTTTTTTCTTGCTAAGGGACAGTTTTAGATGTTTTAGCCTTTACGGTTTGTAAGTTCAAAGAGAAAAGAAAGAGTAGATGTTGTATTAATAGCAAACTGAAAGAGGGGGTGAACTCAAAAAAGCTGAAGGAGTTAAAGGGATTTTAAGAATGATTTGAGAAGTAAAGTTTGCAAAAATCGTGAAGTTGGCCTATTTATAGAGGCCGCTCAAGCGTGTTAGGGAAGCCAAACAGTCGACCATCAGCCACCTCCAATTAATGAACTTGGGAACTATGCCGAAATGAATTTTCAATCACTTCAGTCGCTGACATCACGAGATTGACATCATGATCAAGGCATTGGAACATCGAAGATCAAACCGTTTCTTATCATCTTACTCTAAGAAATACGGGGACTATATGTATGTGGTCAAAATTTGGTATGACCGATTTCCCGGGCTCGAGGGGTCATCTTAAGCTCGAATTCAAGCAAGGTTGAGTTCGAGCTCGATGGACCAGACTCGAGCTCGAATACAAAGAGCAATGCCCGAGGATCGAAGTACGATGAGTAAAGCCGAGTATGCTCAACCCCAAAATAATGTCATTATGGATTTATAACAGAATGAGCTATATTCCTGGCACATCCCCAAAATCATGGCGCAAATCCTGGAATAGAATTGTACGATTCCGTACTAGGCGGTTAGATAGCTGTCTCAATAAGATTCCTTACTGTAAATGAAAATGTACCTTATTTAGGGCTCTACTATTATATAAAAGGGGACCCTAAACATTTGTAAACATGATCTGATAATTGGCAAAGAATATACTCTCTTACTTTTCTAGCTCATTGTTCATCATAATTATCCTTTAGCTTTATTATTCTTGATTTACTGTTTTTGATCCATCTCGAGGTCACTGGGCTCGAGGTCGATACTGCTTAATAATACTGGTTTGATTCATTCATTTCTTTCATTTACACTTTATACTTCTTGATAATTAATTGGTATTGAACTAAATTACATATCTTTAAAACTACAAATTAAATTTAATTGTTACTCATTTTTTCGAGGTAAACAACAACAATAGGCAGGAGGTAATCAAATTTTTAGTTGTAACTTAGTATATGATTCAAATATCGATAGCACCTTGATCACAAGACTGTATTTGCTAGACACCTGTCTCGTCTGGTAGACGTCCATTAATGTTTTAAACATGATTTGATGCATAGCGCTTGCGCTGGGAAAATATCGTAAATCGGCTGAGTTGGAGAATGTGACAGTCGAATTCTGTTGCACTTCAGCTTACTTTTCAGTTCCAGTTCAAAGGAGAGAAATTAAAAAATAGCTATATTTACAAATAGTCATTCAAAAATAGCTATAGTTTTAAAAGTGATCGAAATTTAGCCACTTTTTATGTAAAAGATAAATCTGAATGAAAATACTGTTCAAATTTTGAAAAAAATACTCTAGTATAATATACTAGAACTCCAATATACGCATGCTGGAACTCCAGTATAATATATTAGATTTCCAGTATAATATACCAATCCAGCATAATATACTGAAACTTTCCGCGTGTTAGAGTTCCTGCATAATATATTGGAAGTTCATACAGAGGTGCACCGATCTCCAGTATATTATGCTGGAACTTTTCGTGTTGCAGCAAAATAGTGGCTATTTTTCAATGACTTTGCAACCGCTAGCAATTTTTGAATGACCAATCCGAAAAGGAAAATTTTCATAAAGCACTATTTTTTAGTAGTAATTAACCATCTATAGATACCATTTGCTATATTACGGATTATAGATACCTTTTATGTGGTTATAAGATGTATTTGATGTATTTAAGCTATTATATTCATGAATACAGTAGCAAAAATAGGCATAAATCAGGGAAGTCCAGCTAATCTGTTATTGTATTCGAATGTATTCGACTATATTCATGGAGTGAAACGTGGGATTACAGCTGGACAGATTATTGTATTAGCCTGTATTCGACTGTATTTACGGCGTGAAATAGAGGATTACACTGTCTTTAAAACGAAAAAAGAATCAATTAACATAATAGACTCCTAATATAACTTAACAAACTCAATTATGACACACAAATTTTATATTTTCAGTTATAAAAAAGATTCTCAACCAAAAAATACACCAAAATATAGCAATCTTCAGAGAAATTATATAATACATTTGAATACATAAATTATATTAATTAAAAAGAACATATGAATACATTCATGGCATATAGCGAGATAGTGAATACAATGCAATACATAGAATACAACAGGATACATTGAAATACAATGAAAAAAATACAGTGAATATAATGAAATACAACAAAATACATTAAATTACAATGAAAAAAAGACAATGAATACAATGAAATACATGAAAATACATTGAAATATATTAACAGAAAATCAAGTTGCTCAGCCCCAAATTTCGTCATCTTTGTTCAAGAACAAACCCTAATTTCTGGCGAATCAGCCGTTCACCGGAAGCCGGTAGTGAAAACGTGTCGCCTTGGTCTGGCGATGGTGCCTTCAATGGCAAAAAACAACGTCAAAACCTTCAATGCCATATATCAGAAGATGTAGAAATCACATAAACTTATATCCTTCAATGATGAATTGATTGATAAAGACGAATTAAGAATATCACAGAAACTTATATCCTTCAAAACCTTCAAGTCTTCAATTACGAATTGAGGAAAGAAGAGGAACAGTGAATTCAATGGGTGGTTTTGCCCCTCTCTGTAATTCTAATTGATTGATAAAGACTAATTAAGGATATCACATAAACTTATATCCTTCGAAGCCTTCAAGCCTTCAATAATGAATTGAGGAAGGAAGAGGAACAATGAATTCAATGGGTGGTTTTGCCGCTCTCCGTAATTCTCCGCCGTCGATGATCAGTCAAATGAAAATTTTTCGAGACAATGAAAATAAATCAATTGTGGTTGTATTCATGAAGAAAGACTGGTGTTGAGAGCGAGGGTGGAGAAAAATCTGAAAGAATGAGAGAGAAAAATAATACAAAGCGTATTTTATGATTTAAGGGTAGGAGGTGA
This sequence comes from Nicotiana glauca, assembly GCA_026770625.1. Classification (NCBI taxonomy): domain Eukaryota; kingdom Viridiplantae; phylum Streptophyta; class Magnoliopsida; order Solanales; family Solanaceae; genus Nicotiana; species Nicotiana glauca. The sequence continues at coordinate 45,941 of MU670293.1, read as the reverse complement.
TCATAAATAGATATTTGGTTATAAAAGTCAAAAGGTATCTATGAAATATAATTTTTTTAAAAAAAAGTATTTATTTAAAATAAAAAAGGCATCAATCTATGCTATAGGAGGTAAAAATTCCATCAGAAAACTGGCTAGCCCGCGTTATTTTTACAGTCCAAAGATGTGAAGATCCTAATAGAAGAAGCAGCCCAGTTTATCTAATTGTTTCTGGGCCAAAGCCCATGTAAGTAATAGGAAGAAAGCAGATTTGTCTTTTTGAGTTTTAGCTAGATGGGTTTATTTTCAGGTATTGACCCGGTTGTATAAAAAGAATGGAACCTTCTGGATGGAAGTTAGTCATTTTCTCTTCCGCTGAAATAATATCTCTTTCTTCTCTTTTTATTTCCTTTCAAATTCAAACCCCAGATAAATTTGATTCATTTTACAGCAAATTCATCATGTTGCTTGACTAAGGTCATAACACAATAAAGTCTTATATGACTTAGGGTGTGTTTGGTATAACGAAAAATATTTTTCATGGAAAATATTTTTCAAGAAAATGTTTTCTTGAAAAATAATTAATAATCTTATTCATTTTTCGGTGTTTGGTACTCAAATTAAGGAAAATGACTTATCAAGAGTATTCTTAAATAATTTAGATATAATAAACACGAAGTGATAAACTTTCAAACCAACAACCTTCCGGACCCAAAAATTTCATAAACTTTCGAACCGCTAAACTTTCAAAACTGCGGAATTTCGAACCCATAAACTTTATAGTTTCGAAACCTGTAAATTTCAAAATACATAAACCTCCAAACTCATAATTTTGGATTTTGTAAAATTTTGAGCTTTTAAACCGATAAATAATAAAATTAAAACTGAAAAATATATTTAATTTTATTTTCCAGGGGAGGGGAGATTGGGGTGGGTGGTGTAGAAAAATAAAAAAATAGAAATTTGAAATTGCAAAATAAAATTAAGGTAAAAAAAATATTTTTTTTGCGGCCGGGGGGAGGGGGCATGGAGGGATAGTAGGGTGGGTGGTAACGGAAAAACTGAAATTTAAAAAAAAAATACCTTCTTTTGGAGAGGGGATGAGATAAGTTGGTGAGGGTGGGGAAGGTTGAGAAGGAGCTTTGGAAAATATTTTCCCTTCTTTTGATAGGAAAATATTTTCCTCTAATTGGAGGAAAATGAATTGATAAGGAAAATATTTTTCAAAACATTTATGCCAATCAAACATGGAAAAATTGAAAAATATTTTTCGGAAAATATTTTCTTCCGTACCAAATACACCCTTAGTCATGCACAGTAACTGTTATTTATCCAGCATGTGGGGTGGATTTTGGGCTTAGCCCATCTAATAAGATAGAAAAAGTACCAAGCGTTAATGAGTTTCTTCTACGCTTGGCCCCATGTCTGGCACGAACATTTTCATGTTAAGGGGGTCATTGTCCAAATCAGACAATCAGGTCTATATCTACATTCTGGTGTTAACAGATAAACAAAGAATTAATTTTTTCTATTATTTTTCAGATAATCTTCTGCTCTTTGTCACGTTTCAGTACTCGGCGAGAATAGAATTTATGGATGCTAATTGGGCTGAAACTGGAATGAACAGTAATAGGTTAATCACTCATATCTTTGTGGGCCAGGAACTGTCGATATTAACCAAATTCTTCTGAGAGATTGAAAGGAGTGGTTCCATAAGAGGCTGGTCTCAGCGAAATGTCCCTGTAATTGCTGGTATTCAAAGATTGGCTCATGGACCCGCAAATACAACTATTTTTCTTTAGTGATTTCTCTATCGAATTGGTAGATTTTATGTTATATTTACTTTTCTTATATTGTTAATTATTTATAAACTTTGCTCAATTGGCATGATTTCTTACTTGTTCAAATATTTACCAAACTCAACTAGATTGACATAACTTTGTTCTATCAGCAATCGACCTGGTTGTTTACCAAACTCTATCAAATTGGCGTAATTTTATATTATCTGCAATCGACTTTTTTGTTAAACTGTTCATTAAATTATACCCGATTGGTATAAGTTTATGCGTGTTCGACTCTTTACTAAACTCTACCATGCTGGCTAACTTTATATAAATTCTTTACGTATGAAGTTATGCTGACATATATGTAGAGACAGATGATAACTCTTCATCAAAACCTTAATATGATAACCTAAAAAATATGATAACTTGCTATAGTCGGTCAAGTTATACTAAAAAATCTATCACTAGCTTTATATGACTTAAATTATTTTCTAATATATGTGAGAAGGCTATGGAATATACTTGATGAAATTAGGGAGACACTTATTATCCCCCACAATAAGTGTCTATTCAAATTAAATGAGCAAAAAGATTCTCAATCAAATTGATCTTCTTTAATTAAGCATTGGTAGATCTAAGACACGTATAGCACGCGGAAAGGTCAACCTTAATTAGATCCATTATATTATATACTCCCTCCGGTTCACAATAGGTGCCCAATTTACTTTTTCATTTTGGTTCAAAATAAGTGTCCAGTTATGTAATCAAGAAAAAATTCAATTTATTTTTACAAAATAACCCCTATGTACATATCCCTAAATTTTTTTATTACTCCTCACATTAAATGTTTAATTAGGGGTAGTTTAGTCATACTAGGTATTTTTATATAGGATTTAGTATTTTCTTAATGGGCGTGCTAAAAGCAAACTGGACACTTATTGTGAACCGGAGGGAGTAACTAATTAGCATATATTTTGAGAGTGGATTATTACTCGGTTTTGCATATGTAGTTTGTATTATTGAACTTGTCAATCTTAACCTTCCCTTCTTCCGATGCCATTTTTTTCACAAAAAATAATTTATGTGACTAGTGCTTGTGAATAATAACGATGATCAATAGTGTCGCACTATTCTTGTGAATAGTACCTGCACCAATACAGTACTTTTCTACCAGAAATACACTGTCTGTGCTCTGATACCAGTTGTTGGGAATCAAGTCAAGCTAATAGAAAGAAAAAGAATATTTAAGAGAGAAAATCATTAAATTGCACAAGACAGGACAAGGCAAGATTTACGTGGTTCGGTAATTTTTGTCTACTCCACGGCCACACTGAAGAGAGAAAGAAGAAGTTTTGGATGATGTACAAATAAAAATGTAGACCCCCTATTTATAGGCATTTGAATGCCCTGCCGAGTTAAGCGCTTACATCATAAGAATGTTGATGTAAGCGCTTACATCATAGGAATGCTGATGTAAGCGCTTACATCATAGGAATGCTGAGGTAAGCGCTTACATTACAAGAATGTCGATATAAACGCTTATATCATATTTCATCTCTTTTTTATTTTTCTTTCTTTTGTCTACTTTCATATACAACAATATGTTTGTTCCTATCAATATCAATCTTAATTAGATCCATTATATTATATAATTAGCATATATTTTGAGAGTGAATTATTACTCGGTTTTGCATATGTAGTTTGTATTATTGATGATTACGGAACTAAGCAAGCAATCAGATTAGCAAAGTTTCAATTATTGATAGGGACAAAACTAAACTAGCCAAACATAAGAGCATTAAGTATTCCTTAAGTTGTCAGATTCATTTAACCACGTCAAAACGCGCTGTTATGATCTTGAGGAATTTAAAATTGATTATCTATTGCAGCACGCGCACAACATTGACTGGTAATGTAGGCATTAGATGTTACTCCCTCCTGTTCACAATAAATGTCCAATTTACTTTTAGTATGCCCATTAAAAAATATAAAATTCTATACAAAAATACCTACTATGACTAAACTACCCCTAATTAGATATTTAATGTGAGGAGCAAAAAATTGTTTTAGGGATATGTACATAGGAGTTATTTTGTAAAAACAAATTGAATTCTATCTTGATTATATAACTGGACACTTATTTTGAACCAAAATAAAAAAGTAAATTAGACACTTATTGTGAACCGGAGGAAGTATAAGGTGTGTGTGTATACGCATATATTACATAGATATATAGATGTTTATGGCTCGTAAAAACTCACCAACCCAATATATACATGATATATATCTTCACAAATATGGACTACTACTAAATCATTTAATCAATATAATTCTTACCTTGATTTATTAGTTAACCATGGTAAATGTTTACCTAAAAAATACAAGTAACAATTAACTTTGATTTGTAGTTTTAAAGATATGTAATTTAGTTCAATACCAATTAATAATCAAGAAATATGAAGTAGGAAAGAAAAAAGACAAGTGAATCAAACCAATATTACTTGACAGTGGTGATCACGAGACGGGCTAAGAGCAATAAAGTAAGAAAGTAAAGTAAGAACAATAGAGCTAAAGGACAGTATTGATGAACAATAGGCGAAAAGGTAATGAATATATTCTTTGCTCAGTGATCAGATGATCTTACAAATGATTGGAGTGCCCTTTATATATCCGGGAACCCTAAATAAGGAATATTTCTATTTACAGTAGGGAATATTCTTGATACAGCTGTCTAACCGCTTAGTGCGGAATCGTACAATCCTATTCCGGGATTTGCGCCATGATTCTGAGACGTGGCAGGAATCGAGCTTGCTCTGGTACAAATCCATAACGGTATTATTTCGAAGTGGGGCATACTCGGGCCTGGTATTTCCTCGTGCTCCTATCTTCGGGCATTGCGCTTTGTCTTCGAGCTTGATTTTGGTCCACTGGTCTCGAATGACCTCACCCGAACTCGGGCCTATGATGGATCCTCGAGCCTATAAATCGAAAGCATACGATTTTGATTAATATGATTTAAGGTAAACATTCAGTGCGAATATTTTTTTCTTCATATAACTCATTTCTATTACTCCCAATTATACGGGAAGTTGGGAAATTCTATCTCCTAAAATTAGTGGTATACATAGGTCGGGTTGGTTCGGATTTTATAATTAGCAAACCAAACCAATTGTGTCGGTTTATTAAATTTAAAGACCAGACCAAACCAACAAAACTCAGGGTTTTCAATCTCGATTTTTCTCAGGTTTTCGGGTTATTCGGTTTTTTCGGGTAAAATCTTCGTAGTACAAAACATATAACTTGTGCTCAAAATATTTCTTTAATCCTAGTAAGATACAATTATATAAGGTATTTTTCAAGAAAATAATACAAAATATATGAGATGTGTCATGACATTATCCTAAAATATTCAATAATAAAGAAAATAAAATTATGTAATATATATTTGGCTAATTAAAAAGCCATAATAAAATTATTATAATCGAAAAGTAGTAAGTCATGTTAAAATAAGTAGACTAATAAGTTAGTATTAATTACATGACTAAATGCTAAAGAAAAAATAAAAAATAGATTATGTATTTTTATCTAAATTATTACAAAAAAAAAAAAAAGAAGAAGAAATTCAATGCATTGCCGTTCGTAATGTTGAATTGAATATTTTTTGTTAGCACTAGTATTGATTTCATTTTGGTGTGAGCTTTTGTTAGCATTATTTAAGTTACTAATATTAATGGCTATAAAATTAATTGGAACATTCAAAAGTTCTAAGTCCAACTTTAAAATAATACCTTAAAGATAAAATTATGAAAAAGTTTAACAATTATTTATAAATTATATCACAATAAGTATATTTATATATTAAATATATCTAAAATTTCTATATATATAATATCGGGTTAGTTTGGTTTCGATTTGACTTTCCAATGGTACTTCCGCCACATATGGCAAGCATTACTAAAGAAGGAAGATGCTCGGTTATAAGGTATGGAAGACTCGATTTATATATAATATGCAAATATTGAGTCTTTAATTCTGCACGACGTGAGGGAAAAACAACATGGAGGGATTGATTCTTTGCTCTGCAAACTACACACCCTTGACTCCTCTAAGTTTTCTGGAACGTGCTGCATTTGTTTACCGCAAAAGGGTTGCCCTAATTCATGGAAATACAAGTTTCTCATGGGAAGACTTGCATGGAAGATGTGTCAAGCTTGCTTCTGCTCTTTTTCAGCTTGGAGTCTCCCCTGGTGATATTGTAAGTATAAATTTCCTCTACTTTACACTACATATTTTGATGGATGATTCAATATCATAACATGTATAGTTTCTTCTTGCTTTAACTAGAAGCTTTATTCAGCTTCTTGTTGCCTTCAGCTCTTTTTCTTTATTCACTCATGAGTATACTCCCTCTTATCAGCAAAACTTGCATGTGTAGATTGATCAACTATCCATTATATATAGGACTTCAATTTTTATATATTCATAGGCAGATCCAAGATTTTAAATTGAATAAATTCATGATTCCGAATTCTTTGAAAATATATATGGTTCAAGATAATAGAGTTAATATTTGAATTCTCTGATACTTTTCAACAATTAATATCGTTCAACCAGATTCATGTATACTAGAAGCGAAAAATGGTAGGTTCAATTAATCTATCTAAACATTATAAGTCCGCCCCAATTCTTTGTCAACAAGGGAAAGGACAATGGGTTAGATGCCATTTGTTTCCTAATTCTTGAATTAATACTAGTTTCATTATTGGCTTGAATTATTGAGTTTAGAAATAATTATTTAGAGTTGAGTGAATTTGTTTCTAAAACAAAATATAGCAAGAAAAAAAAAAAACATGAAAACTAAGATGGTATATAAGATGTAAGCGTTAAGAAAAAAATCTCACTTTAACTTTTAGCCGAAAGCATGCAGTTTCACTTCTCCAATCAAGATCTATGTAATCTGTTATTTTATAAAATCTTTCTTTAGTTTCATGCCAACTAGCTTCCTGAAGGCAAAAGTAGGAGTGAACACATTCATTCCTTTCAGATATATCTTCTCCAGCAAATAATCTTTTAATCAAATGGCCACCATGCAAGACTAGTTAGATCTCAACAAAGTCAACAAGCTGTACGGTAAACCCTCAAACATGCACAAAATGTGTAGAAGAAGGGTTTTATTCTATTTACACATATAATAAGACGAACTACGGTTCTAGGATTTGAAGGTGGCGGGTGCCATAATTTCTTTTAATGTATACCTTGTAATGACTAAGATGAAATTTGTTAGGAATATTTATTCGAGTCAACTTAATAGGTATTTTTTATTTACAAATAAAAAATTACATCTCAAATAATAAAAAATAGAAGTAATTAGTATTTTAAATAAGGAATCATACATTTATTATACCAACACAAGTAAAATCAGCATTTTCACTAGGAAATTACATCTTTTTTTGTATGTTAATAATAAAGTTACACAAGCAAAATAACATCTTCAACAAGGGAATTGCATCTAGCTGAATAAGAAAATTTTAAAAAATATCTACAATAGATAAATCATACTCCACAAGTATAGAATTAAATAAGCTACAAATTCTCAAAAATCAAAATCACAAATCTCATCTTCTTTAAGCAACGCTTACGAAATTTTTGTCATAATTTAGTAGCAAAGAGATTTAAATTATAGTTAATAACTAATAACACAAATTTTTATGATATAATAAAAAAAGATGAAAAAATTTTGATCTCAATCGAAAATTTCCATTAAGACCCAAATTATTCGGATAAAAAAGAAGAGAACTCATAAATTTGAGATTAACAGGAAAGCTTATTTTATAAACAAAATTATAATTTTAAAGTCTCTTTTTTTAGTGTTCTTGTTAGAGATCATATATAAATAATAATAGAATAAAGAAAAGAAAAATATAAAAAATAATGAAACGACAAATAGAAAATTATTGGGAGGTAGCCGAAAAGGAAAATGATTGGAACAAAAAATAAATAAAAAGCTAGCACATGAAAGAAAAAAGTCGGACAAGGTTCAAGATAATTCACAACTTGAATTTCGCACACGAGAAAAGCTTTCAAAAAGATCAACAAACCACGATACCTTTGTCTAATTTACCGCTGCGGAAGGTAAGATCAAATATTTAACTTAATTTAAGAACATTTCGACGTAGATATATAAAAAATTTATCGTCTTCCTATCCCTTAGAGACGTAGACCTTGACTTACAGAGTTTGCCTTCTAATTATCCACAGAAATATTCCTCCACTTCTTCGTTGCGTTCTTACTTGCGTCTGTCATTTAAAGTCTCATTTTATATATGGACATGACTGCTTCTTCATTAAGTCACTGGACATAATTATTATAAGAATATTGCGCGGTCTTTTTCCATCAACAAACCATACTTGTCCCACTTATTTTCTAGTCAAAATCCATTTTAAGAGTTCATTCTTATTTGCTTCTGAATTCTAATAGTAACGACAGAGCAAGCTTCTCGAGCTTCATGCTCTTGTTGTTCCTATCCTTTGTATTTTTCTTCTTCAATAAACGTATAAAATATGTTAGATAAACTGCGTCATGGCGTCAACATAAGGGGCTGAGTGGGGCCTGAACCTCCGTATAGTGTTGCCAAATTGTTGGCTTATTAATAATCTAATCTAATGTCTGTTAATTGTGTGAAGAGTTATTCTTGTTAGTATCGCCTACATTGGTTAGCCAATGCTAATATTTGCGTTTCATAAAAGATTAAAACCAAAATTTAACGGAATTCTTTAAAATTGTGCATTATATCAGAATTAATTTTTTTGTTCACACCTAGAGTTTGCATTAAACCAAATTTACCTGACTCTAAGAAGAGCATTGATTACAAGTTTATGTGAGAATACACACTACAACTAAAAACGCTTAAGTATCATGTATTTATTAATCTGGTATTCTTGTGCCTAAACATTTCAGAGAAAATAATTAATATAATATTAATGCCAAAGATGCAAAATTTTATTGCATATCTGATATATATGACAAGCTTTGGATTATAATTATATACGCTGACATTATACAAAAAATTACACCATCATTAACACTTAACCTATTATAGTATGTTGCTTACCATTTATTCAAGGTTTATTTACAATCAGTTCTTGTTAAATGAATTTGAGTTATACATACCTTCTGCATGTGATATCATGTTAATTACCTACCATTTTCCCATTTACTAATTACTTATCAATAGATTCACCTTCAATTACCTAGTAAGTGACTAGAATGTGTATTATTAGTGCATAAAACTTAAACTCTTACTAAATAAAGTTACCTACGTACAATTACCTTTTAAGTGACATAATAATATAAACATTTTTACATTATTAGTATATTGAATTAAACTCATTATGAAATATTAGTAATAGAGATGACATCAAATAAAGTTATATTTGGATTTAATGAATAAAGGGATTATGTTTGCCCATTTAGAATTTTGGTGAAATATTTTGTTATTTGTATTGTTGGTAAGAACTAAGAACCAATGTGTATGGGGTCAAATTCTACCCATTACGTCTCCACGTTGGTAGGAACGACCAACGAATATACGTTAACCGAAGTAAGGGCACGACCTAAGGACGTCGGAGTGAACTGTATCATCGGTCTCATCGTCTCCCCGAAGGAACGCGACCAATCTTTGTATTATTTTATTATTTCAAGGAGGGTCTCCTATTATATAAAAGAGGATCCCAATGTTGTAAAGCGAGATCTGGGATTTATTGAACAAGCATCAAACTCTCTCTCTTTTTCTCTCTCTCTCTCTCTTAGTATCCAATCCATTAGAAGCAATAAAGAATACAATACATATCTCTAGGTCTCATTATCTTTGATTACGATTTACCCTTGATTCATTTTGATTGTTTTCACTTATAAAGTATTTAGCATCTTTTAAGTCAAACAATTTGGCGCCGTCTGTGGGGATTTCGGCAATCGAAATCATAGTTTGCACCTAGAATATCAAAAGGAACAACGAACTACCCTTCTTCACACCCTACAGAAGCCAAAGATGGCAGAAAATGATGCAAGAATGAAAGCAATAGCAAGCGTCACAACTAATCTCATAGGCCCTCTCAACGAGGCCAGTAGAGAGAACATCTTGAGTACAACACCTGGTAGTGCGCCGGATGGAGAGATCTCACCCTCTCTATCTGAAGACCTGACAATCTTGCATGAAAGAGGAGCCTCTACATCTGCAGTCAAAGAAACACCACCCCGGTGGTCAAGAAGCTACTGGAGGAGTGGTTGATGAACACTCTAGGTAGCTTGCTTGAAAAGTCACCCCAAAGCAACATTAGAAATCCATTAGTGACAGACATCGCCGCTACCACCGGAGAACCCGATATTGTACGAACAAATAACACTCACATCGGTGTCCAGGCCAACGATGGTGCACTCGCAGCCATCCTTAAGAAGATGGAAGAAATGGAGAATGAGAACAAGACACTTCGAGATCAAATGAAAGAGCATCAGGAAAGAATAGACAAAATTCCCGGTGCTCCTAAGTTACTTCCAAAATGCGACGTAGGGAGATTCGTCGAACAGCCGTACAGCGAGGAGGCTGCCCCTCACCCGATCCCGAAAACCTTCAAAATGCCACCCTACTTGAGGATATATGATGGGACTACGGATCCCGAGGATCATCTAATTCACTATGTGATCGCTATAAAGGGCAATGATTTGTCAAAAGAGCAAGTACCATCCGTACTCCTGAAAAAGTTCGGAGAAACGTTGACAGGAGAGGCCCTGACATGGTACTCTCAACTACCAGCTAGGACAATATCAACTTTCGAAGAAATGGTGGATAAGTTCGCCACCGCCCATGCAGGAGCAAAGAAAGCAGAGGCCAGGGTCAGCGATATCTTCGCTGTCAGGAAAACCGTAGGAGAGGGACTCAGGGACTTCCTGGCCAGGTTCAATAGGGTAAGGATGAGCCTACCAAATGTATCGGAAGGCATGCCAGTCGCAACTTTCCAAAATGGGCTGAACAAAGATGGTTCGAGGGCGACCAGAAAGCTACTAAGCCGACTCATGAAATATCCCCCACCACATGGGAAGAGATCCACAACGCCTACTGTACCGAAGTACGAGCGGATGAGGACGACCTCAATGGACCGACCCAATGGCTAACGACGATACAATCAGAAACAAGAAGGGATCGACGCAACGACGGGCGACGGGAACAACTCCCGCGTTTCAACAAAGAAAGGCATCAGCCCTACATTAGATCCTCCCATCCACCACCTCCAAAGCACACAGAGGCATTGCAACGACATGTCGCTCCACTCCGGAACGAAAAAGGTATGCCCCCTTTATTATCTGCCCATAACTTTTTCGTGTCTCCTTCAGAAATAGTGTACGCACTGGAGAAGCTGGGCACCAAAGTGCAATGGCTGCAGAAAATGAAATCAGATCCTACCGCAAGGAGGTCGAACGTCCTGTGCGATTTCCATCAGGAAAGAGGACACAAAACCGAAGACTGCATAGGTCTACGACAAGAGATAGTCAGGATGCTAAACCAAGGATACCTGAAGGAGCTGCTTAGAGATGAGGGAAAAACCAACTTCGCATGAGGGCGGGAACAACCCCAAGGGCCGCCGAAACCACCTTCTCCAGCATGCACCATAAACATGATTGTCGGAGGTGGCGACGATTCAACAATCAACCACGTAAAGTTCACCACCACGCACAAATTGAAACGAACAATCGCCCACGAACGGTATGCCGACTTCGAAGATAGTATCACCTTCGATAAGTCCGATGCCGACGGTTTGTCTTTTCCTCATTATGATGCTTTGGTCATAACTTTACGTGTTGCCGATACTGATGTTAAGAGAATCATGGTTGACGACGGAAGCGGCGCCTGTATTATCCATCCAAGAGTCCTCGTGCAAATGAGACTCGAAGATAAGATAATACCGCGTTGCATAACACTGACAGGTTTTAATAATGCAGTAGAACGGACCTCCGGGGAGATATCTTTGTCGGTTTTAGCGGGGGGAGTCACGCTGGAAACCACTTTTCATGTCATGAACCAGGAGACGGCCTACAACGCCATCATAGGACGCCCTTGGATACATGCCATGCGACCAATCCCCTCAAGCTTCTACCAAGTGATCAAGTTCCCCACCCATGGGGAGTATTTAGCATTCGGGCCGAGCCACGCACCGCACAGGAATACTACCGAATCGCTCAAGACTGTGCCCACACCAAACAGTTGAAAGGAGCAAATGCGGAGGCATAGCAATCAGCCATGTCGGGGACTAAGGTCGACCCAACGATGGAAGCCATCAAAGATCCAGACGTCGTAGAAGCCTGCAAAGCGACTGTCGAGAATCTCAACCCCATATCCAACTGGACAGCACCGACCACACAAAGAAAGCCTACATAGGGCACATCCTCTACGACCTAAGTGAGTACCATGAATTTCTAACTAACCACGCAGATTTATTTGCCTTTTCTCATTCAGATATGCTGGGAATCCCGAAAGATGTCGCCACTCACATGCTAAACATGGACCCACTATATCCGTCCGTGCGGCAAGTTAGAAGGAAGTTCAACGCCGTAATCAACGAGGCGGTCAGTGAAGAAGTAGATAAGTTACTAGCCAATGGGTCCGTTAGAGAATCAAAGTACCCCCAATGGGTCGCCAATGTGGTCATGGTCAAAAAGAAAAACGGGAAATGGAGAATGTGCGTGGATTTCCTTGACCTTAACAAGGCATGCCCGAAAGATTCGTTCCCATTACCCCACATCGACCAGTTGATCGACGCCACAGCAGGACATGAACTGCTAAGCTTCTTAGATGCCTACTCCGGCTACAACCAGATCATGATGGCCGAGGAGTATCCCACCAAGGGACGTATTGCTACAAGGTGATGCCCTTCGGCCTAAAAAATGCAGGGGCAACGTATCAGAGACTGGTTACCAAAATGTTCAAAGAACAGCTTGGCAAGACCATGGAGGTCTATATCGACGATATGATAGTGAAGTCGAAAAAGAAAGAGGACCACATCGACCATCTGAAAGAAGCCTTCGAGATACTAAGACGGTACAATATGAAGTTGAACTTGGAAAAGTGTGGCTTCGGCGTGGCCTCGGGAAAGCTTTTGGGTTTCCTCGTATCACAATGAGGTATCGAGGTCAACCCAAACTAGATCAAGGCAATAGATGCAATACTGGATACTCTGAACAACAAGAAGCAGGTACAAAAGCTGACAGGACGAATAGCCGCCCTATCCAGGTTCATCTCGCGGTCCTCCGACAAGTGCCATAAGTTTTTTAACGTGTTGAGAAAAATCACGGGCTGCAGTGGAACGAGGAATGCGTCGAGGCCCTGAGAAAATTAAAAGCATACTTATCTTCTCCACTGTTGCTAGTAAAAGCGAACCCAGGCGAATCTTTGCTGGTATATCTGGCGGTGTCCGAAGTTGCTGTCAGCGCAGTCTTGGTCAGCAAAAACAAAGGTACGCAGTCTCCTATTTATTATATCAGCAAAACCCTAGTGGATGCCGAAACACGGTACCCACACCTCGAGAAATTGGTCCTGGCACTGGTCGTAGCTTCACGAAAGCTTAGACCCTATTTTCAGTGCCACCCCATAAAAGTAATAACGACCTTCCCCCTGAGAAGTATCCTACACAAGCCTGAACTGTCGGGCAGGCTTGCTAGATGGGCCATAGAGCTCAGCGAGCATGACATATCCTATCACCCAAGAAACGCCATCAAGTCGTAGGTACTTGCCGACTTTATCGTCGACTTCAGTACAGAGATATTGCCAGAGGCAGAACTGGAGGCCATTCGCGCCTCCCCTAGTACCGACCTTTGGACCCTCTACACTGACGGCACCGCTAATGCCTCGGGATCGGGACTGGGACTCGTTCTCGAAGTCCCTATGAGCGAAATAATTCGTCAGTCCATACGATGCCCAGAGATGACTAACAATGAGGCCGAGTATGAGGCTGTGATTGCAGGTATGAAGTTAGCCATCAAATACGGGGCTCGACGACTCATCCTCCATTGTGATTCCCAACTCGTAGTGAACCAGGTCACCGGGACTTACCAAATCAAGGAGCAGAAACTACAAAAATACCAATCAAAAATCCACAAGTTGGTGCCTGAGTTCGACGAATATCGCTTCGAACAAATCCCTAGGGCGCAAAGTGTTGAAGCAGGCGGCTTAGTGAAACTGGCCGCAGCCACCAAAAATATCAACAGGGAGAATGTAGTCACCCTCCTCCATTCAGCCATCGATTACGATGAGGTACTCTCTTTAAATCTGACTTGGGACTGGCGCAACCAGTTTGTATCCTATCTGCAGAACGGGACACTCCCACTCGACAAAAAAGAAGCCTAGAAGCTCCACGTACAAGTCGCCCGATACAGCCTGGTAAATCACGATCTCTACAAAAGAATATTTGGCGGACCCCTCGCTAAGTGCCTAGGGCCACACCAAATGAAGCAAATGCTCGAAGAGGTGCACGAGGGTCACTGTGGTGCCCATACAGGTAATCGCGCCCTCGTCCGTTGCATCATCCGAGCCGGTTATTACTGGACCACTATGAAAAAAGAGGCAGCGCAGTACGTTCGCAGGTGCGAACAGTGCCAAAAGTATGCCCCCATGATACACCAACCAGGAGAGCTTCTCCACTCAGTAACCTCACCTTGGCCCTTCATCAAGTGGGGGTTGGACATAATCGGTGCCCTACCAGCGGGACGAGGAAAGGTATGATTTTTGTTAGTTTTAACTGACTATTTTTCCAAGTGGGTGGAAGCAGGTGCGTATGCCCAAATACGCGAATAGGAAGTCATCGCCTTCATATGGAAAAATATCATATGTCATTTCGGCATCCCCAAGGAAATCAGCTGCGACAATGTCCCCCAATTCATTGGCAAAAAGATAACTGAGTTCTTCGAGAAATGGCACATTAAGCGAATACTCTCCACTCCATATCACCCCGCCAACGACCAAGCAGAATCTTCCAACAAAACAATACTGAACATACTGAAAAAGAAACTCGAAGAAGCTAAAGGGCTGTGGCCCAAACTACTACCGAAAGTGTTGTGGGCGCATCGGACCACGCCTAAATCCAGCACGGGAGAAACACCATACTCACTGGTCTACGGGACCGACGCGGTCATACCCGTCGAAATCGGAGAACCAAGCCTAAGGTATTCACATACCAACGGAGCAGATAACGACATGAATAGACTTCAAGACCTCGACGAGGCCGAAGAACGAAGGGACATGGCCCACATAAGAATGACGGCTCAAAAACAACAGGTCGAAAGATATTACAACAAAAAGCCAAAATAAGACCACTCAAAGTGGGTGATTACGTCCTCAAAGCCAAAACATTGGCGTCAAAAGACCCGAGCGAAGGAAAATTGGGCACCAATTGGGATGGACCATATAAAATCACAACAGCGGCGAGCAAATGAGCATTCCAGTTGGAAACAATGGAAGGCAAAACACTCCAAAACAACTGGAACGTCGCCTACCTCAAATAATTCCATTTCTGAGAGGCGTCTCCCGAGTCGTACTGTTTTCCCCTTACCCGAGTTTTGTCCCAATTGGGTTTTCTCGGGGATTTTTGAAAGGCGTCTCCCGAGTCGTACTGTTTTCCCCTTACCCGAGTTTTGTCCCAATTGGGTTTTCTCGGGGAGGGTTTTAATGAGGCAGCGAAGGGGGAACCTGGGGGTATCTGAGGACAAGTTTATCATACCATCCACTCGACATGCTCTCCGGGCCGATATAATAAAGGGACTAGCCTAGTGAAATCTCCATTGTGTAAACGGCTAAGGCCACCATCTCCATTGTGTAAACGGCTAAGGCCACCATCTCCATTGTGTAAATGGCTAAGGACACCATCTCCATTGCATAAACGGCTAAGGCCACCATCTCCATTGTGTAAGCGGCTAAGGCCATCGTCACCAAACGTCGACCCCGCTCGACGATGACGGATAACACTTTGATGGCAGTCGAAATTATATCCTACTGGCCAAGGCCAAGGCCATCGCCACCAAACGTCGACCCTGTTCGACGACGACGGATAACATTTCGACGACAGTCAAAGTTATATCCTACAGGCCAAGGACATCGCTACCAAACGTCGACCCCGCTCGACGACGACGAATAACACTTCGACGACAGTCGAAGTTATATCCTACCGGCCAAGGCCATCGCCACCAAACGTCGACCCCGCTCGCATCAATGGATAACACTTCGACGATAGTCGAAGTGATATCCTACTAGCCAAGGCCTTCTCCACCAAACGTCGACCTTGCTCGACGACGATGGATAACACTTCGACGGCAATTGAAGTTACATCCTATTAGCTAAGGCCATCGCCATTTAACGTTGACCCTACTCGACGATGACGGATAATACTTCGACGATAGTCGAAGTTATATCCTATTGGTAAAAGCCATCACTATTAAGCGTCAGTCAAGCTCTCTTACGACGAACAACATTCAGACAACGGTTAAAATTTCATATTATTTATTCACTAAGATCGGGTTTTGACTTATCTGCCATAGTGGTCAGCCCCAGGGATCACCCCCGAGACCGCCTGTACCACTTCGACGTTACCCAAAGAGGCGACGAATCTTCTACAAACAAATGAATATCAACTCTGCGGAGGTGAAGTTCCGAAAAACAAAGAACAAAACAAAAAGAATGACAGCAAAATTATGATTCGTACATTATGACAAAAAGGTATATACATTCAGCCCCGCAAAGGGCCCCCATCACATTCCACAAAAAGCAAAACATATACAAATTTTAAGGAGCCTCGCTATCTTGCCCATCGTCCCCCATCTGTTCGCCATCCCGTCCGTCACCACCGAGGCGGTAAGCTTCGTTGTACCAGGGGTCAGAATCTAGCCGGTTAATGTCCTCTGAAGCGTAGCCCTCCCGGTTAGGGGAGTCGGAACTATACTTGAAAACTGCCCGAGCGGCACGAGCCTCGCGCAACTTCTCCTGAACCTCCTCCTCAGTGGCACGAACCGCAATGAGAAGTTTCTTGTATACGTCCAGTCTGGACTCCTCATAAACCCACATCTCATGCGCATCACAACGCGCATCCTCGTCCGACAAGGGCTGGGAAGAAGAAGGCCGAACCACATCTTCATGCCTTGGTGGGACAGTCTGCCTAAGAATGTCGACCTCTGCTGCCTTGGCTTCGAGTTCGACAGTCAAGGCTGCAACCCTACGGTGCAAATCAGCAACCTCTGCCGCCACCCCACGACTAAGCTCCAACTCCTCTTCCCTCGATTTGAGGAGTGATTCCAGCTCACTATTACGAGCCACAGACTTCATCAACTTCTCATCAGTCTTCTCCAGTTTGTCCACCTTGTGCTTCAATTGCACCTCCTTCTACTCAACACCATCCCGGAACACTCAAAATTTAGGGTCCTGTTGGAAAAGGTCCACCGCTGCCTGATGCTTGGAGCGGCACCTCTTATACTTCTTCACCATTTTATTGAAAACGGTCGCTTTCTTCTACTCATGACGCCTCCTCTCCACCTCCAAAACAAGGGTCTAAGGAGAAAACATGAGTTAGTACACATTAAAGCCAACCTCACAACATGCGGAAGAACAGAAGTTTACCTGTAAAGTCATGTCGGCGACCCTTCGAGATAGCTCCGCATCGCTAAAAGCTCTTAACATTTCACGCTCGGGGGCGTCACATAATAAGGCCATCTCCAACACCGCCTGCTCACTGTGCTGCAATAAATTATAAGCCCCCGGAATCACGATTCGACGATCGGACCCGTCCGCCATCATCTCCACATGCGCGAAACCTTTCGCCAGCCCGTCCATATCTTCCTGGGCAATCTCAGGGTCTGATCCCTTAGCATCCCCACCAACGATGAACGTCGAGCCACCCTCAACAGCATAAATCGAGCTGGCACCTTGAGCAGCGCTCGCCTGATGGGCCGGCCTCCCCGAACGAATAACGTTGGCCATGAAGACAAGTCTAGGCGTTTGACCAGGCACATTACTCCTTTCATCCTCAGTTGCCACCGCCTTGCCCGTATCGAGCCTCCGCATTTTTCTTTCCTCAGGCTCCTCGCCCTCGGAAGGCTCATCCGCAGGCTGCGGAGATGGTGTCGATGGTGTTGCTTCATTCGTAGCCGCCTCCACAGGCACAACCTCTTGTAAAGGAACTACGGGAATACCCTCCCTGACGGATGCACAAAGTACCTCCTGAGCATCGGGGCCAATATCCAATCGAGCAGAGGTAGATACCATCGCCTTCCTCTTGGGAATGGTTTGACCTGTCGACACAAATAGTTCAGTTGATGAAGTCTGTGGAAACAACCAACTAAAGTCGAAGAACTACCTGAAGGGCTTACGGGGCCGTAGCGTTGAAGAAATGCGGACCATGTGCGGGTTTCTTCCACGTAAGGCAGCGTGCCTTGTTACCCCATTGCTTGATACTAGTGATGAACCGGGGTGTGTGAGCCATTGGTGTAAATCAAAAGGACAAATCATAACGATGGTACGACCAGAACCGCCGAGGTCATGTATGATAAAGAATTCGACGAACGAAAACGCTTACGTTTCGAATTCCACCTCTCTGGAAACCCGACAGGGTTAGACACCAGGTGCTCCGTTTTAATAAAGAAGTACCTACGCCAGTAACCACGACTGGCTCGGTCATCATTCTTGACCACAGCCCCTTCGAGCCACGGCTCTTCAAATGCAGCATGGTACCCCTTAGATAACTGGCGCTGAATAACTACAAAAAGGTGGTGGACAGAGACCTCACACCTAGCCAGCTCTGCGTATGTAGACATTATCCTACACACTTTTAAGGTGTATGGAGTAAGTTGAGACGGACACATATTATAAAAGCGGCAAAGCTCCTCCGCCAAAAGAAAGATGGAAAAACTATAACCAATTAAAAATGGAGATTCATAGAACGTGCAAATATCCCGGTCTGTGGACGTTCGCATAATCCGTTCCCACTGGGACCATCTCCACATGAGCAGGTATGTCGAACGACGTGCGAAAACCATCTAAGTGATCCTGCGTTAACTCAGAACGCTTTGAAGGTTGCGTGGGGGAGTTCTTTTGGAAGTCTTTCCTAACAAGAAGTTGCTTTGGTAGCACGTTGTCCACAGTAAGAGGGGTGAGGTCCTCTTCTCCTTCTCCCTCATCGCCGCCAGATGGAGGCGGTACATCAAATGGCGCATTATCGCGAGCCCTCGGATTATTATCCCGTCGGGGTTTTGCCATAATTTTCGTTTATGACACAACAGAAAGTGTGATTTCTGAGAAATGGTGGGGTTTCGAAGAAAGGGAGTGTTTTCTTAGAAGGCCAGAAAATGCTTGCAAATGATCAAAAGTCAGATCAAGTTAAACCCTTCCCCTATTTATAGGGTTGGGTGGTGTTGAAATCGAAGAGACAGAGTTCAAACGGGCGCGGGAAACCAAGCATCAGAACGCCTTTTGTGCTTCATCGGGAATATGCGTAATGATGACGTATGCTAGTGATGACGTCACTCTAAGAAAGAGATTGTGCGTCAACATTTCAATAATCTCAAATGTTCACTCTCATTCATGATGCCCCCTTCAAGCATGGTCAAATTCTCTCAGAACAAGGTTCATGGTTCCGTCCGTCGGGGACGCACCTCGATGCGTCACCGACGAACGGAGGGACTAACTGTATGGGGTCAAATTCTAACCATTACGTCTCCACGTTGGTAGGAACGACCAACGAATATACGCTAACCGAAGTAAGGGCACGACCTAAGGACGTCGGAGTGAACAGTATCATCGGTCTCGTCGTCTTCCCGAAGGAACGCGACCAATCTCTGTATTATTTTATTATTTCAAGGAGGGTCTCCTATTATATAAAAGTTGATCTCAATGTTATAAAGGGGGATCTTGGATTTATTGAACAAGCATCAAACTCTCTCTCTTTCTCTCTCTCTCTTGAGTATCCAATCCATTAGAAGCAATAAAGAACACAGTACATATCTCTAGGTCTCATTATCTTCGATTACGATTTAGCCTTGATTCATTTTGATTGTTTTCACTTATAAAGTATTTAGCATCTTTTAAGTCAAACACAATGGACTGCCGGAAAAGTGGGTTTGTGGTTCCACTTGTTCAATTAATGAAAAATTCGAAAGAAGGCAATATGCAAAGGTATTCCAAATTAAGACAATATAAAATACGTAAAAAGAAATATGCATATGTAGAGAAAATACTTACTTGTACACGGTACAATATTCATCAGATAATGTTCTAATTTCTATGATTAAGTGATAAATCGAGAAAACAATGCATATTTGTCATGGTTATGTAATAACCTTTTATAAAAGATAATAATTATTTTTTGTTATATACACCGTGCGTAGTACCATATATAGTATTTTCCGATATAACTATACCGCTCTACATAAGTCATGGTGCTTTTTTTTTTTTTTTTTTTTTACTGAACGAGATGGAGTAAAATTTGTTCAAATTGTTAGCAAATTTTTCTGATCTTAAGGTATTTTATTTCAAGTCATGTGGCGTTTTCTACTTTTTTTGTTTAGAGAATTTATAAAAAGAACAGAAATTAGGAAAAGAAAAATAAAAAAGATTAAAAGAGAACTACTGATTTGATTGATAAGGATAACTCCTTGCCGAAGAACTAGAAGAAGAGAAAAGATGATTATGAAAGGAAAAGTACGTGGTGTACATACAAAACATATAATTTCATATAAAACATGGTCAACCGTTATACTCCCTCGTTTCAATTTAGTTGGGGCAATTTGACTTGTTACAGAGTTTAAGTAAAAAGAAAAAGACTTTTGAAACTTGTGGCCTTAAAAGTATAAGGGTTAAAAACTTTGTGGGACCATAATATTTGTATGATTGTAAAAACTTCTCGTTAAGGGTAAAATAAAAAGTTTAAAGTTGAATTATTTTTAAATTTAGAAATGTATCATTTATTTTAGAACATACTAAAAAAAGAGATTACCTCATCTAATTTTGAAAGGGAGGGAGTAATTTCTACTAANCGCTCTACATAAGTCATGGTTTTTTTTTTTTTTTTTTTTTTCTACTGAACGAGATGGAGTAAAATTTGTTCAAATTGTTAGCAAATTTTTCTGATCTTAAGGTATTTTATTTCAAGTCATGTGGCGTTTTCTACTTTTTTTGTTTAGAGAATTTATAAAAAGAACAGAAATTAGGAAAAGAAAAATAAAAAAGATTAAAAGAGAACTACTGATTTGATTGATAAGGATAACTCCTTGCCGAAGAACTAGAAGAAGAGAAAAGATGATTATGAAAGGAAAAGTACGTGGTGTACATACAAAACATATAATTTCATATAAAACATGGTCAACCGTTATACTCCCTCGTTTCAATTTAGTTGGGGCAATTTGACTTGTTACAGAGTTTAAGTAAAAAGAAAAAGACTTTTGAAACTTGTGGCCTTAAAAGTATAAGGGTTAAAAACTTTGTGGGACCATAATATTTGTATGATTGTAAAAACTTCTCGTTAAGGGTAAAATAAAAAGTTTAAAGTTGAATTATTTTTAAATTTAGAAATGTATCATTTATTTTAGAACATACTAAAAAAAGAGATTACCTCATCTAATTTTGAAAGGGAGGGAGTAATTTCTACTAAGAGTAGTTATGATTTTAATTTCATTCTTTAAGAATGAAAAAAGAATATCACGATTAAACACGTGCAAAGGTGTGCATACTCGTTGACTTTTTTGTTCCCTTATTTTAGTGGATTTACTTCGAAATTTTTTTGCATTACCATTTTTATGTAGTTAAACAAATGAGACCACTAGTCTTCGTTTCAAATAGTAATAAAAAAGTGTCTCACGTCAAAGTTAATCTTTTAGATCAGAACACATATGCATGTGTTAACGGGAAAAAAATAATCTTATACTCCTATCAGGTACCATTCTGCATCCGACACAGCGTTGGCTCTGATTAGGCATTGTTGTTATTTGATGTCTTCGTCGTGTTTAGCAATCTGTTAAAGATCCACATTAGGAGAATTGATGACTAGGTGCAATTAATATAGCCTATGAGCATACTAAAATAATGATGCTTGGACTCTCCAAAAATGTCTAAGGACGGGGCGAAGCTACATATCTTAAAAGGTGATCAATTGGCTACCCTTTGTCTTAAAAATTATACTGTGTATATAAGTAAAATATTAAGTTTTAAAGGTATAACATATACTAAATATTTTTCAATTCTTTCAAATTTGAACACCCTTGAAAAATCTTTTGGCTTCGCCACCGTCAATGGGTGCATGTAAGATTCTCCAAAAATAATGCATTTTTGGAAATCCAATACGGTGTGACAATTATTTTGAAGAGTTGGTGCAATATAGTATGAAATTATTTAGATGCATGAATTCGATAGTGGAATAAGTCAATGGTCGTACAGTTTGGAAGTAACATGCATGAGCAACTGAACTGAACATATAGTAATATGATACTAGGTCTTGGATTCAAATTCTGCTAAAAAATTATACAGCTCCCCTTTGGTAGAGAGGATATTCAACTTCTTCTTTGTTTCTTTTCATTCCTGTTGTCAACGTTTGGAAGCTTATAATTAGCAAGTGATAATTTCTCGATTAACCTCATAATAATCTACATTTTGAAAAAAGAAATGTCACACCTAAAATTAAGACATGCTTGGAAGTAGTTGATGTCTAAGCAAACTCTTGCCAATGATATTCTGTTCTTCGTTTTGCACGTTTTTCCTGTCATTATAATTTTTATTTTACTTTTTAGTTTATGTAAGAAGCTCAATTTTTATAAGCTTAATCCAATATAAACAGGTGGCAGCAGTGGCACCTAATGTACCAGCACTGTACGAGCTGCATTTTTCTGTACCAATGGCTGGGGCAGTCCTTTCTGCGGTTAACCCAAGGCTAGATGCTGCCACTTTGGCACTACTACTTCAACAGTTAGAGGCCAAAGTAATTTTTGTGTACTCTGACTTCATTGAGATTGTGCTTGAGGCACTTAACATTCTTCAAGAAAAAGACAAGCCATATTTTCTGGTCTTAATCCATGAAAGTAGCAATACAAAAGAACTACCAGTATCATCACCACCAACAAAGATTCTGGATTACCATACTCTTATAGACATGGGGGAGTCCAATTTCAAGATTGTGTACCCGAAAAATGAATTAGATCCGATTTCGATAAGTTTTACTTCTGGATCAACAGGGAAGCCTAAAGGAGTAGTGTATGGCCACAGAGCTGCCTATTTGAATGCAATTGCTGATATTTTCAGATATGAGATGGGAAAAATGCCTGTTTTTCTATGGACAGTGGACATGTTCCGATGTAACGGATGGTGTCTCCCCTGGACAGTAGCTGCTTTGGGTGGCACTAACATTTGCATAGAAGAAATCAATGGAAAAGAAATTTTGGATGTTATTTACCTTCACAATGTGACACATTTTTGTGGTGCACCAATGATTCTTACAAAAATTTCAGATGCCATAGCCCCAAATCAGCCCCTATTACCTCACCAGGTGAATGTAACAGTAGCAGGGATATTGCCACCACTAGAAATTCTGACCAAACTGGAAGAATTAGGATTCATTGTTAACCATGCATATGGTATGAGTGAAGCACTTGGTCCAATGATATCAATGTCTAGGAAATATCAAGATGATTTTTCCAACTCAAATGAAGATATGAACGTGAAAATTCGCGAAGGAATTCACAATATTATGATGGAAGAAGTTGATGTAAAAAATCCAGAGAATATGAAAAGTGTGCCAGCAGATGGGAAAACTACAGGGGAAATCATGTTTAGAGGCAATGCTATGATGTTAGGGTACTTGAAAGATACTTCAAAAACTGAAGAAGCATTTGAGGGAGGGTGGTATAGGACTAAAGATCTTGGAATTAAATACCCAGATGGGTATATAAAATTGAAGGATCGCGCCGTTGACATAATCAAATCTGGGGGAAAAATTATAAGCACTCTTGAAATTGAAACTGTTTTGACTAGGCATCCTATGATTTTGGAGGCTGCAGTTGTAGCACTACCTGATGATGTTTTAGGAGACACCCCTTGTGCTTTTGTGAAGTTGAAAGAAGGGTGTTTTGCTACTGATGAGGAAATTATAAAGTTTTGTAAAGATTGGCTACAGGATTACATGGTTCCAAGGGCAGTAATTTTTGGTGATTTACCACTCAATTCTTCAGGGAAAATACAGAAATTTATTCTCAGGGACAAGGCCAAGGCATTAAAATGCCCACTTTCGTAGTGAGTGTCACTATACTTGCCTTGTCGACTTCCATTATGCACTTAAGGTACGAGACGCCCAAAAGATTTAGGTGTTTGTTAAAATTTGGCGTGCAACTTGTTTGGAGCTTAGTTCGTTGAAATGTTAATTTGACATTAATATTGTTGAACATTTTAAGGTTTATTTCTCATTTTCTTAAATTATTGTCTTGAAAGTGTTTTTATTGTTGCTAATCATTGTTTTGGAAGTTGGATGTCGGATTGGATTCTTTGATGAGATGGGCATATTTTTAGTCGTTTTCAAAAATAATAGTCGGCAAAATATACAATAATTCTCTCTCTCTATATTGGCTAGCAAATACATATTTTATATATGCATAATTAATTCCACCGATCGACCAATTTTGTATTTTGCCCTTTATTTTTTTTCCAATTTGGGCTTCGAGATATACATGTTGATCCAATTGGATGGATCTGATCCACTAAACCCATGCCGTTTCTTATCCTGTCTTTATTTCCTGAATGAGGTATGATACCTCTCTTGAGTAATTTATGTACAATATTCATTGAGCTTAAACTAATTATCTTTTTTTATTCATTTGAAAATTAGTTACATTATATACTTACCCAATTAAAACTAATTATCGAACCTACATACCCATCCCACTTTTCTTACCCATTTGGCTTAACAAAGCTTGATTTGGCTTGGATTGGTATTGTAAATGCCTATATTTTGACCACTTTTTTCTATTTGGTTTTGTGTTTTTAGGTTAATTATTTTAAGTTTAACAATAGAATTAAGATGAGTTGGGATTGTTGGGCCGAAAACATAGACCAAAATCGCTGGCCTAGTAACTCAAAACCCATTGGCCTGGAAGATACTCCAAACGGCGTTGTTTTAGCCAAGCAACTGAGATACTATCTCAGCCGTTCAAGCTCTTTTGATTTAAAGGCCACCATACAATCTCCCATCCAGGTATATAAACCCCCAATACCCAAAAATTTGCCCCATTTCCCCTTATTTCCCCTATTCTTCCTCTCTCTTCTCACTCTCTTTCGTCTCTCGCACCTAGAAGCTGCCTCTCTGCCACTGCCTCCACCGCGCGCTGCTGTTGATGTAACGATCCGATTGGACATTTTGTATAATTGTGCATTGTTACCCCTTTTATTGCTTCACACTTGTGAATTTATGATTTTATGACTTGCGGGGTTGGTTAGTTTCATTCCGAAAAGCTTTTGCGTTGATTTGGACCCTTGCTTCTTGACTTAGAAGTTTAAATTAGAAAATATTTACCAAATTTTGAATTTTATGAAAACGATCCCAGAACTATATTTTTATGACTTTGATAGCTTCGTATCATAATTTCATACTTGGGCGTATGTCTAAAATTAATCTTGGAAGTTCGTAAGTTGATCTGTATTTATTTGCCGGAATGTTGCAATTTAAAGTTTAGAAGTTTGACTGTAGGTTAACTTTTAGCTATCGAGCTCGGAGTTCGATTTTGGGGCTTGGAATATGTCCATTATGGTATTTAGAACTTGTCTTCAAAATTTGGTGTCGTTTGGAGTTGATTTGATAAGATTCAGACGCTTAGTTGTAATTCTAGAAGTTCTTGAAAATGTCTTTGAATTTCATGCATTTTAGAGTTCAATTTGTAGTTTAAGATGTTATTTTTGTCTTTTGATCGCGCGAGCGAGTTCGTATAATATTTTTAGACTTGTATGGATATTTAGTTTGGAGCCCCGAGGGCTCGGATGCGTTTCAGACATGTTCCGGAGAGTTTTGGACTGAAAGTTGCAGAAATCTGAATCTGGTGCTCTAGTGTCGCATTTGCGAACACCAGACTAGAAAATGTCTCAAATGCGAATGCGACAATAATGGGATAATGTCGTAAATGTGAAATCTGCACCTGGTTAATGGGTTTGAAAACGAGATTTTGAACTCATTCTCTCATTTTTGAACTCTAGGCTCGGTATGAGGTGACTTGGAGGGAATATCTTTAACCTACAAACCTTGGGTAATAATTATAATCTATTTCTAATCATACTCTATCAATATATCTTAGATTTTATTATCAAAATCATGTGAATCAAAGTGAAAATTATTGAAATTTTGTCACGTTTTTGAAAAATAAAATATTGAGTTTTGAGAGTCGATTTGGGCTCGAATTTTGAAACTAATCACATATATGAACTCGTGGGATCATAGGTAGAAGGAATCTACATTAGACCCGGGTTTTGACCAGGCAGGCCCTGGATTGACTTTTGTTGACTTTTTGGAAAAAGTATAAAGATCTTAACTTTATCTATTGCAATTGAATTCCCTAGTATTGTTTGATGATATTGAGTCGATTTTGGTTACATTTGAGCCGTGTCGAGGCGGATTGTAAGGGAAAAGCTACTTTCGAGAATTGAATTGGCCGAATTGAGATAAGTGTCTTGCCTAAATTCGTGTGAGGAGAACTACCCCTTAGGATTGGCATTGTTCATTCAATTGTGTTAAGTGAAATCCGTGTATGCAAGGTGACGAATGGGTATCGTGGTATTTGGCCGGTTTAGACTACTTAGACTATTTCCATGCTTTAATTGAAATGACATATCATGTTCTAAATTCTCATAGTCAATGTATCCTTAATTGTGTTAGAATATCCTTACATGTCACGACCCAAAATATACTAAGGGTCGTGGTAGCGCCGGACACCGCTGTCAGGCAAGCCAACTTAAAGACTTAATTAAATTCTTATTTTAATAATATTGAAAACACTTCTCTTACAAGATTAACACAATACTCAGTATATTTCTCTGAATTAATAATGATATATTTAAATAACTTTTAAAATTCTGAATAAACCCAAGTACATCCCAGAATCCGGTGTTACAAGTACATGAGCAATTTCTAAGAAAAGCCAAATAAATTACAACAGCTGTCCGGAATACAATTGGACAGAAAATAAATAGAGTCCTGAGAGAGACTATGCTAGCTGCGAATTCACCTCGAGGAAGTACAACTCACCTAGTCTCCGTGTCAACCTTGCAGCTGTGCCACTAAGCCACTAGCCACACAATAAACCTGTGCAACAAAAATGCACAGCAAGTGTAGTATGAGTACGAAAACAACGAGTACTCAGCAAGTATCCTGTCTAATATCGAAGAAGTGGAGACGAGAGGTCGACTTTAACACTTACTAGTGGTCGAATGACTTAAGAGCACGAGGAGCTAACTTATCTTTTCCTGGAGTAAGGTCATGAACAAAACACGTACTCCCAAAGACACGAGGTGGAAGAGAGAACAAAGCTAAGTGGGGAAACAGGACAGAGAATGGAACTTGATTTTGGATAGCTAAAGATGGCATACGATTAAAAAGATAACTAGATGTAAGAACTGCATCCCCCCAAAAGCGCAGCGGAACATGAGATTGTATGAGTAGGGTACGAACAGTTTCAATAAGATGTTTATTATTTCTTTCAGCTATCCCATTTTGTTGGGATGTGTACGGACAAGATGTTTGATGAATAATCCCATAGGAGTTCATAAACAGCTGAAATGGGGAAGACAAATACTCTACGGCATTATCACTACGAAATGTGCGGATAGAAACCCCATATTGATTTTGAATTTCAGCGTGGAAGGTCTGAACCAACATATCCCAGAACATCACACGAACTTGTTCCAACCATAAAAACACACCAAACAATACTAAAATCATCAATTCACATCGGATTCAAGCCTAAGTTTCTTCAAAACTTCCGAAACACGCATTCGATCAAAAACCCAACCAAACGACGTCTGAATGACCTGAAAATTTGCACACATACCCAAATCATCACTTAACGAAGCTACTGCAACTCTCGGAATCCCATTCCGACCCTCGGATCAAAATCTCACCCATCAACCGGAATTCGCCAAAATACTAACTTTGCCAATTGAAGCCTAATTCTACACCGGACCTCCAAAATCAATTCTAATCGCACTCCTGAGTCACAAATCACCTCCCGAAGCTAACCAAATCACCGAAAATCACATCCAAGTCCTATAACTCATAAGTCAATATCCGGTTGACTTTTTCAACTTAAGCCTTCCTTAAAGAGACTAAGTGTCTCATTTCTTATCAAAACCAATCCGAATCAACTCTAACACACCACATACCGATAACGAAACATGAAGAAGCATAAAATGGGGGAAACAGAGCAGTAACACATAAGACGACGGGTCGGGTCATCACATCCTCCCCAACTTAAACCAACGCTCGTCCTCGAGCGTACACAGAGTTGTCCTAGAAGCCAACCAATAGTTAAATGACCTTACCAAGCATATACCCGGGGTGATCCCACGTCACCCTATCTCTTATAGGTCTGATAGCACAATATAGCTGAAATTTCACAGTCCATCTAAACCATCAACCGTGGAACCATATTGCACTTCTGAAATCATACACAAGATCAGAACCTCACATCTATAGTCAGAGTAAGCCCGAACCAGCCGTAATAATTCATACTTGCAACCTCATTGAAATCATAAGATATACCACATAATCCAAGCACTCGAAATGATAACTTCTATTCACAGTGGTTACCCACAACAACCAAATACTGATAGAAGACCTCTTATTAGCTAAAGTTTCACTCCAACACTTTCGTATCCTACCAAATGATGATGAAACACGCAGTAAACCATAACCATTTCTCAGACCAATCATTCATGAAGGCATTTCTTCCCTTTTTACTAATACCACAGCAGATTCCGAGCTGGACCTCGATATTATCCTTTCAACAAGCTGAGATCAAATCCGATCGTATACATTAATGATTCTAACGATCACCTCGAATCCAACACACCACTCTGGTGATATGACACCTCAACACAGGCCTAAGCCACAACTTGCATAATACGTGCACCACAAGAAATGATCTGAACATACTCAAATCATGACGAATGACTCAAACGGAAGAGTTGTACCTCAAGCTCATCAATACCGTCACAACACAAAGCTGAGACCCCGTCTCACATCATAGAAATAGAGTACATGAATCCTCCTTGAATGGTCGTAACTTCACATGGCCTCGCCACAACACACGATCCTATCCTAACACTATTACACATGAAACACCTCAAGTCACTGTGCTCAAGATAGACAGCCACGCACAATTCGATGTCTGGAACCCAAACAAATCATCATACCCATGGTAAAGTAAGTAATATACACCATTCAATCCTCAAAGGACACAACCGATGCGCCATTTGCCGAGCAACACACAATACGAACTTTCCTTAGAAACCAGGAAGCAAGGCATACAAAGTAACATATGGAAAACTATTCTCAACATCATATTGTTGCGGCGTGCAACCTGATCCAGATAACATACCCGTGGAGGCGTGCCACCCGATATACATAAATATCTCACATAGGGAGATACACATCGAGCCAAATTTGCTCATTATAACAAAACACTGAGTGTCGGTCGTAAGCATACTAAGTGCTTAATGATATCTACATAGAGCGTTGTAAGCTACAAAACTCAAACACAACTGAGGTTCCCCCCTCAACTTCCACTATGAATCCCGATAGAACCGCACTATATGTGCCCATAGTCCGAAAATCATAACGCCTCACAGCACAGGAAAAGCAACTCATAGATCTCCCCAGATCACTAGCAGGTTCAATAATGATCGAATCAACCTATCCTTCATCAATGCAACTCATGACTAACTAAACTAACTCAAGCTAAATACGTAGCCACATTGGCGTGCCAACGAACTCAATACCAAGGAGCCTGCAGCTGCTCCTTCCACTACTATAACTCATGTCGGAGCCGTACGATACGGTGCTTGACACCAAATCAATACCGAAATCCACAATCTCACCCGGCGACATGCCCGGCCACAAGAAACGCATCTGAAAAAGTCCCTCAATACCGGAATTGAATCAATGGTAGAAACCTCTACACTGACATCCGCCACGAAGGCCCAATTAATAAAAGCAATCCTTGCCAGTCGTCCGCTGGTCTTTGGAATACAAACCAATCTGCTAGAACATAATCCGATGCACCTCGCCACGCAACCTGTGGCATTTTCCGACATAACCCATAGCACAATAGTCTAGAATAACCCAACACTGAGACAACCAGTCTACACCCCAATATCATATCCAAAATCTAATATACCAAGCAAAGCAAGATCCAGTCGGGCCTCCAAATCCCAATAGTCGCTAACGGTACCAATATACACGATCCACAACTGGTACATAGTTTGTACATGAGAACTCCCAGCCTCCATCTCCATATAGCACACGAATCACTGTACCTGATCCCAGATTCCTCCGTATGAGTACATATTACATCTCAAGTAACCAATCATCCCACGAAAGATATTCAAAAATTCCCTTGTGCCATCAAACAAACTCGGATATCAGCAGTCGATCTAGCAAGAAAGTGTCGCAATACTACCGAGGTATCATCGGTCCAATCACATTACCCGTCTTCCAAGACATATACCCTCATCAAATCACTTTCAATTAGAAGTACCATTTCCTTGATTACCTGAGGCTACTCGTTGCCTAAGAATTTTATGAACTTCTTTTTAGAACTGAACTGTAACTCACCTAGACAACAACCTCCACTTGATCCCATTTGGAAGAAAAATCATTACACATTCCATGCTTCGCATACCCATAGAAAATACCTTCATCTCCAACCACGGTAAAACTCATCAAGAACCCTCTCTCACAATTCCATTACACAAGCTAAACTGCCAGGACTGAATCCTTCTACCCGAACCAAGCTAAGCAAGCTGTCAGAACTCAAGAGCCTTGCTGCACAATACCAGTAAAAGCTCATTACCTCGAACACATACGAGGAATTAATCATATCCTTACCATACTGATTCGGTCTACTAACAAGCTACTTCATCTATTTAATTTTCCTTCTGATTCATGATCAACTTGATATTCCCTCTTGTTGTAGCACCACAATGCCTCAATTCAGGCGTACAACACGAGACTCGAACATAAGACCACACTGACTAAGACCCATAGGCCACTGAATACTCTCTCAAACGTTCCCAGAAATACCACATTCCAGAATATTTACCTTGAAGAACTTCCTGCAAATGTGAATTCGTTACCATTACTTTCCAGATACTGATACATAGAATCCCATAGTTATCATAAAATACCACACGTCTTGACCTTTTTTAATGAAACACAGTCCCTAGCCACATACACAACCTTAAGACACCTAATTATTACATGCCAAATCTTAAACACAATAAAACCATTCTCGAGAGTCATTCACTCTTACACAACTATAAATTATCTGACTTAACGAACCGAACTACTCATGCTTTATTAGCAATCTGACACCGCAGAACATGATCTCATACCAATACAAACAACCATCTTCCTTCTCTATACACTGAGTATTCTTTACTAGCAACGGCTCAAGACATCCTATTACTTTCACACATCTACGAAGCATCGTATAACCTTTATCAAAATTTTCCTTCACACGGCCATCCTCTTCTCAATTTCTGCAACCAGAACTGATCCGCCTGCATACCTCGAAACGGAACCAAGATAGCACATAACCGTGTAGTTAGCTAATCAGCAGCAACCTCCCCAACATGGCTCGAAGCCATACATCAAGACACCCTTAACAATTCATAACACTTTTGCTCTAATGATGCCACAATGAGATTAAACTCAATCATCTACAAGTTTGTGAAAACACAGATCATCTAGTACTGTAATCCTCCGCAAATCTCACATTCATCCCCACATCAACTGAGTTCACTCCCTTGAGCGACCCAAAGTTATCAAATTTCAACACGTACTCTTCAATTACACATGAGATCTTCTAACATACACACAAGGGTCATACCACTTAAGAACTCTCCGCAGGAGATAACCCACCTGTTTCGCCTCAATTCTATATTTCTTCACACCTTCCACCATCATATACGTCACACAGTCATTTTAGCCTTCCTGGGTCTGAACTCAGGTACCTCATGAAATGCACTACACTGCCCAACTAAGAGGCACAAAAATATTCTTCACGCGCCCATATTCGGGCTACACATCGAATCAGAATAGGAATCGAACACTTAACAGTTCATCCATTATCCAGCAGACTTCTTCATCACTACCAAGTCATATAGATACACCTCGCAGTACTAACATACTTATCACATGGATATACAACCGTCGTTCTAGCTAATAGGAACAATGCCGAATATATAAGTCCAAAACACTTGCTCACAAAATCAGCACCTCGGTGTTCAAGCCATAGGCAAAGATCCGGCCTCAAGTCCTCCAGACTGGCCCAACATCAAACTCACGAAGATTACATCTCGCCCCCNTGCAGCCTCTTGAGGATAAATACAGACGTCTCCGTACCAATCCGTGAGACTCTACTAAACCTGCTCATGACTCGTGAGACCTAGTAACCTAGGCTCTAACACCAACTTGTCACGAACCAAATCCTGCTCTGGTCGTGCAACCATTCTTAAACAACCTTTTCAACAATAATTAAACATAAATAAGCAGTCCAAATATGATTTATTATTAATAATTAGCGGAAGCAAAAACCCAAATGCAGCCCAAATTGGGGTGTCACAAGTCACGAGCATCTAAAGAAGACTGAACACGACTACCAGCCAATAATAATATACAAAGTAAAATTCTGGAATCAAAGTACAAGGTCCGATGCCACGAACGCCAGCGGTCACCTTGCTCAGCTACAATAGTATACCTTCAATCAGCTAACAACCTGCTACCGGGTGAACAATACTAGCAATTGCACGCGAGGTGCAGGGAGTAAAGTGAGTACTCCAACTCAGTGAGTAATAAAAGTAAATAATAGCTGAAAGCAAGAAATCACGTAAGGCACTCCATCATGCTATATAGAACAGTACAACCCTTTTGAGAAAAATAGTGAAATCGTGAAATCCTTGGAAAATCTTCGGGCTCAGTTAAAACCTCTTTTGAAAATATTCCTTTTCAATAGTTTAAGCAAATGCACGCGACACAAATAGTGCAGTTTGCACGTAAGTCAGCCCCTCGGGCACAGTACTCCATCAACAAATAACACCGGGGTATCAGGTAAACAGTACAAGAAGTAGCATGAATGCCAATGAAATGAGTGTGCTGTATATCATGAAAACCAATACAAATAGGAACAAATGCATGAGTGCAATGCAATGCATATGATGGTACATTCCAGTACCCAATGCGGCGCGCAGCCCGAGCCACCCATATTCATTTATCGTCGACGGCGCTCACTGGGGGTGTGTACAGACTCCGGAGGGGCTCCTACAGCCCAAGCGCAATATCAAGCCATCTCGTGGCATCAATCAAATCCTGGTCAGTCATTGTTACCTAACCCATTTACATCATATAGTGCCATTGTCACCATTGTTTCAAGTTCCTGCTGCGGCGCGCAGCCCGAGCCACCTATAATGTTTCAAGTCACATCACACAGTGCCATTGTTACCAATGCTTTAAGTCACTACTACGGCGCGTAGCCCGAGCCACCCATAATCAGTCCAGAAAACATCATAAGCCTCATGGGCATTTATAAAACAGTAGTTCTCAACCCGAAATAACATTTAAAATATCATTTGAGTTTTCAAAACTTAGAAATATGGCTGAGTTTGCAAAAAAGTATTTAAAACCTTGGACTGAGACCAATTGATATACAAGATATGCTAAAACAGTAATATCAATCCCCGAAGGATTCACATAGTTGGCACGAAGCCAAAACATGGCAATCAGCCCATAGTATGATGATAACAAGTAGTTTCAATCAAATACATGGTAAAATCAACAATCGAGATGGACCAAGTCACAGTCCCCAACGATGCTCTACCCCCACGCTCATATCCGGCGTGCAAGTCACCTCAATACAGCACTATGATGTGCGAATCCGGGGTTTCAAACCCTCAGGATATCATTTACAAGTATTACTCACCTCGAACTGGTGAAATCTCTAGCTCGCGACGCCTTTGACCCTCAAATAGGCCTCCACGCACATCGAATCTAACCAAAATCAGAACGAATGCATCACAATATGCCAATGGAACAATACCCAATCGAAATCAATCGAAAATAGCAAAAATCTCGAATTTAGCAAAAACTGAGCCCTGGGCCCACTTCTCAAAAAATTACAAAATTCACATCACCGGAATCCTCATCTTACCACGAGTCTATACATATCAAATTTGCCAAAATCGGAGTTCAAATGCCCTTTCAAATCCCAAATTTTCATTTCAAAAACCAAGCCCTAGTTCTTCCAATTTCTATCCAAATTTTCAAGAATTAAAGGTTGATTCTTCAATAAAATGGTGTTCTAAGTCACGAGACTTACCTCCAATCAATCTTCCTTGAATCCCTCTTCAATTTGTCCCAAAGAGCTCTTAAAATACTCAACAATGGAGGAAAAGAGACTAAAACTCGCGGATGAAATGTTTATAAACCTTCTGCCCAGGCCTGGAAAATCCTTCATTGCGTTCGCGGCTACTGCCTCGCGAACGCGAAGCACAACATTTAATTTCCCAACATTAACCCTACGTGAACGCGTGATTAGCCTCGCGAACGCGTTGCTTCAACTAACCTCTCATACGCGAACGCAACAAAATACACGCGAGCGCGTAGTATAATTCCATTTTAATCCCACTGACTCGAATCCTTCTACGCGAACGCGTATAAGAACATGCGAACGCGATGCATTGAGATCACACCAATCGCGAGCGCAGCCTTGAACCTCGCGAACGCGTAGCTTCCAGAACCCAACCCTTCGCGAATGCGATCTTCCCCATGCGAACGCGAAGTCCAAATTACCTGCAATAGCTGGACTAATTTTCTGCAATTCCTCAACTCCAAAAATAGCCCGGTTATCCACCCGAAACCACCCCGAGGCCCCCGTGACCTCAACCAAAGGCACCAACATATCCCAAAACATCACACGAATTTGTTCCAACCATCAAAACACATCAAACAATACTAAAATCATCAATTCACATCGGATTCAAGCCTAAGTTTCTTCAAACTTCCGAAACACACATTCGATCAAAAACCCAACCAAACGACGTCCGAATGACCTGAAAATTTACACACACACCCAAAATCACTTAACGAACCTACTACAACTCTCTGAATCCCATTCCTACCTCAGATCAAAATCTCACCCATCAACCGGAATTCTCCAAAATACTAACTTCGACAATTCAAGCCTAATTCTACACCGGACCTCCAAAATCAATTCCGATCGCACTCCTGAGTCACAAATCACCTCCTGAAGCTAACCGAATCACCGGAAATCACATCCGAGCCCTATAACTCATAAGTCAATGTCCGGTTGACTTTTCCAACTTAAGCCTTCCTTAAAGAGACTAAGTGTCTCATTTCTTATCAAAACCAATCCGAATCAACTCTAACCCACCACATACCGATAACGAAACATGAAGAAGCATAAAATGGGGGAAACAAAGCAGTACCACATGAGACGACGGGTCGGGTCGTCACACCAGGAAAAAGATCATCGCGAATGCAAAGTCTGACATGCCTGAGCTTCGCAAACGCGGGGTCCAGCTCACAAACGTGAAGAGAAACGAGCTCACACTCCTCTCCCCTAGGCATTTCTCCCTATGCGAACGCAGGTTCCTTCACGCGAACGCGAAGTTCACATGTCCCAGACCTTTGTGAAAGCGGGTAAGGGGTCGCAAACCCGTAAAAAAAACCTCATCCCCTCACATTTTCCATCTATGTACATGCGACACAACCCTTACGATCGTGAAGAAGGAAAGTAGAACAAGCATACCTGATTTTTGGGACTTAACACCCGATGGTCCGTAACTCACCCGAGCCACCCGGGACCGCACCCAAATGCATCAGCAAGTCCATAATCATAATCCAGACCTGGCCGAGCTCTCAAACCACGTACAACAATATCGAAACTAAGAGTCGCACCCCAAAATCAAATTAAATCAAGTTATGAACTTCAAACTTCTAAACTAGCTCTGAACGCGCTAGAATATACTTAGACTACTCGGAATAATGCCAAATATTGCATGCAGGTCTTAAATCACCATACCAAACTATTCACAATCTCAGAATACCAAACAGACCTCGATAACTCCAAAACATACTCCAAACCAAACTTAATGAACCTGAAAACCTTCAATGCTCCAACTTTAAATATTAAGCGCTAAAACACTCCCGGGTTGTCTGAAACCCAATACGAACATACGCCCAAGTCCAAAATCATCATAAGAACCTATTGGGACCATCAAATCCTGGTTCTGAGGTTCTTTACTCAAAATGTGACTCAAGTCAAACATAACCAATTTAAGCCACTATTAAGGAACTAAATGTTCTGATTTCAACCCGAACCCTTCCAAACCCAAACTAACCATCCCCGCAAGTCATAAAACAGTTAAAGCACATATAGGGAGTCTTAAACAGGGGAACAGGGATCTAGAAAGTAGAATGGCCGGTCGTCTCGTTACATTATCCATCTCTTAGACAAACGTTCATCCTCGAACATGTCTAGGATCATACTTGGAGTGCCGAATAGGTATGGATATCTACTCTGCATGTCCTCCTCGATCTCCCAAGTCGCCTCCTCGACTGGCTGACTCTTCCACTAAACCTTCCCCCCAAAAATCTTCTTGGACATCAACTGGCGAACCTGCCTGCCAATAATAGCAACTGGCTCTTCCTCGTAACCCATGCTCTCATCTAGCTGAACCGTGTTGTAGTATAATACATACGACCTATCGGTATGATACTTCCAGAGCATAGACATGTGGAGAAAAGGATGAACTCCCGATAGACTGGGAGGCAAAGCAAGCTCATAAAAAACCTCCCTAACTCGCCTCAACACCTAAAATGGACCTATAAACCTTGGGCTCAACTTACCCTTCTTTCCAAACCTCATGATTCCCTTCATCGGTGAGACTTTCAAGAGAACCTTCTCGCCCACCATAAATGATAAATCACGCGTCTTCCGGTCTGCGTAACTCTTCTATATGTACTGAATCAACTTCACCTTCTCCAAGGCATCCTTGACTAAATTAGTACCATATAACCTAGCCTTGACGGGCTCAAACCATCCGATGGGAGAATGATATCGCCGAACATACAAATCCTTAAATGGAGCATCTCAATGCTAGACTGATAACTGTTGTTACAAGCAAACTCGGCCAAAGGAAAGAATCCATCCTACTGCCCTCCGAAGTCAATCACACATGATCTGAGCATATCCTCCAATATCTGAACCGTCCGCTCCAACTGCCTGTCGATCTGCGAATGAAAGGATGTAATGAGCTCTATCCAAGTCCCCAACTCACTATGTACTACCCTCGGGAAATGCAAAGTAAACTGAGGGCCTCTATCTGATATGATGGAAATAGGCACACCATGCAACCTAACAATCTTCTAAATGTAAACCTGGGCCAATCTCTCTGAAGAATACGTAGTCACAACCGGAATGAAGTGTGCCGACTTGGTCAACCTGCCGACAATGACCCAAACTACATCAAACTTCCTCAAGGTCCGCGGCAACCCAACTATGAAGTCCATAGTGATGCGCTTCCATTTCCACTCAGGTATAACCATCTACTGGAGTAGGCCACCTGGCCTCTCGTGCTCATACTTAACCTGCTAGAATTTTGGCACCTCGCTACATGATCAACTATGTCCTTCTTCATCCTCCGCCACCAATAATGCTACCTCGGGTCACAATACATCTTCGTAGAACATGGATGAATAGAATACCGAAAAATGTGTGCCTCCTCTGGAATCTTCTCCCTCGATCCATCAATATTAGGAACACATAGACGACCCTGAAGATGCAAAACACCATCCTTACCGATAGTAACCTCTTTGGAACCACCCTATAGTACCATCTCCCTAAAAACCAGCAAGTGCGGATCGTCGAATTAACGAGCCTTGATCTGCTTGAATAATGAATACTAAGTAATGACGCATGCAAGAACTAAACTGGGCTCTGAAATATCCAGCCTCACAATCATGTTAGCCAAGGACTGAATGTCCAAAGCTAATGGCCATTCTTTTGTTGAGATGAATGCCAAACTACCTATAATCTCAACCTTTCTGCTCAAGGCTTCTGCAACAACATTCGGTTTCCCCGATAATAAAGGATGGAATATTATTTAGTAACTCCATCCACATGCGCTGCCACAAGTTGAGATCCCTCTGTTTGAACAAATGCTGCAAGCTGCGATGATTGGTGTAAACCTCACAGGACAGCCCATAAAGATAATGCCTCCAAATCTTGAGAGCATAAACTATTGCGGCCAACTCTAAATCATGTATGGGGCAAGTCTTCGCGTGGGTATTCAGCTGACGTGAAGCATATGCAATAACTCGCCCCTCCTACATCAATGCACAACCCAAGCCAATGCGAGAAGTGTCACAATACACAACATACATCCCTAAACTAGAAGGCAACACTAACACTGGTGCTGTAGTCAATGCGGTCTTGAACTTCTGAAAGCTTGCGTTGTATACGCCGGACCATCGTAACTGAGCACCCTTCTAGGTCAATCTAGTCAAAGGTGCAACAATGGATGAGAAGCCCTCCAAAAACCGGCTATAATAACTTGCTAACTCAAAGAAGCTCCTGATCTCGGTCGCGGTGGTAGGATGAGGCCAACTCTGAACTACCTCGATCTTTCTGGTTTCTACCTTAATACCCTCTCCTGATACCACATGCCCCAAGAATACCACAGAATATAACCAAAACTCGCACTTGGAGAACTTAGCATAAAGCTTCTATTCCCGCAAGGTCTGAAGCACCACTCTCAAATGATGCTCGTGCTCCTCCATGCTGCATGAGTAGATCAATATATCGTCAATGAAGACAATGACAAACAAGTCAATATATGGCCTGAATACCTGGTTCATCAAATCTATAAATGCCGCAGGGGCATTGTTCAAGCCGAAGGACATCACTAGAAACTCATAGTGGCCATATCTAGTCCGGAAAGTCGTCTTCGGGACATCCAAATCACGAATCTTCAGTTGTTGATGCCCCAAACTCAAGTCGATCTTAGACAACACTTTAGCACCCTGCAACTGGTCAAACAAATCATCATTACATGGCAACGGGTACTTGTTCTTCATGGTAACTTTGTTCAACTAGCGATAATTAATGCACATTCGCACGTCCCATCCTTCTTTTTTACGAATAATACCGATGCACCCCAAGGCGACACACTCAGTCTGACGAACCCCTTTGCTAGCAACTCCTCAAGCTGTTCTTTAAACTCCTTCAACTCTTTCAGAGCCATGTAGTATGGTGGAATAGAGATAGGCTGGGTACCTGGAGCCAAATAAATACAAAAATCGATATCATGATCTGGTAGCATGCCTGGAAGATTAGAAGGAAACACATCAAAGAACTCACGTGTTGTGAGCATGTGATTTTTGCCCTAAGCAAATTATTCCTAAAAAATCCAAACAAAAT
>MU670290.1:30361-42193 GCA_026770625.1 Nicotiana glauca | reverse complement strand
TCGCAAATCTTTTCAAATAAATAATAATTAAAAAATTTATAAATAAAAGCACATAATTAGCATGTAATAAAATTAAACAAAAGCAAAAATACAACAGTTGAGCGACCGTGCTAGAATCACGGAACTCAGGAGTGCCTAACACCTTCTCCCGGGTTAACAGAATTCCTCACCTAGGATTTCTGATTCGCAGACTGTAACAGAGTCAAATTTTCCTCGGTTCGGGATTAATTCGGTGACTTGAGACACCATTATATTCTCAAGTGGCGACTCTGAATAAATTTAAATAACTAATCCCGTTCCGACTGTCCTTTAATTGGAAAAACTCTTCTTTTTATTTATACCCTTCGCGGGTTGTAAGCGCCGTAAAAAAGAGGTGTGACAGGACGTACGCTCCGGGCCTAGGCGTAAGTCTCACGGAACTAAGCCCCACATATAAATCCATGAGCATTTTACGAGTGCTCCGTCGAGGAACGAGTTTCAATCTCTTAAAACAGAGATTATAATATTTTAGTAAATTAATATTATAATTTTGACCTCCAAAATATCCCTATGCCTTGTGGAGTTGTGGTGCCCCAACGAGACGGAATCTGCAAAATTCCTTCATTATCTGAAGGAAAGTCCGATAAAAAGCATAACTTGCTTTGTTCAGACAAAATTGGGACCCACTCCCTAGTCCTATCACCTATTACCTATATCGATGAATCATGTGAATCGCATCGCTCCTCGGTTTCATTAAACTATTATTCCAATATTATTCACATTCAATTTTAACAAAATCAATCAATATAAACGTATATCCGCTACATACATTTTTTTCACTTATTGACGTCTTCATTATTCTTTTATGTTGAAATAATACTCAATTATTTTTAATTTATATGATCAATTTTTTTAGTTTATTCCAAAAAAATAATTTAGTTTTAACTTTAGAAATAATTTAAGTTATAGTATCTTTGTTAGGAAGGAATATATTTTCTGAAAAAGATTTTAATTTTTTCAAGTATGATTGGCTCAAATATTTTGAAAATTAGCTTCCTCATGAACTCATTTTTCTCTCCTCATCCACCCTGCTCGCCACCCCTACCTTCACACCACCACCCCAACCCCTAGATTCTCACCTACCACCCCCGTCTCCCGCTCTTACTCATTTCGTTTTCTCTAGTATTTGCTTAAATTATATATTTTTCGAAAAGTATTTTCAACTACCTAACCAAACACTAAAATAATAAGTAAGAAATCACTTATTTCCTAAGAAAACATACCAAACACACCTTTAAACTGTTTAGTTTATCCTTATTAATAAAATTTTATATGCACTAAAATATCAAGGTATGTTTAATACTACAAATTTCAAACATTTTATAATCATAAAATATTATGGTATATTGAAGACCATAAGTTTAATTTAATCCCTCTGTTTCGAAAAGATTATTCTAATTTAACTTAACACAAACTTTAATAAAGAATTTTTTTTTTTTGAAATATGTGATCTTAAGTAAAGCGTAATATTTGTGTTGCGGTAAAACTTTTGAAATTTATGGTGTTAATAAGAAGTATTTATAGTACTATATAATTTGGTGAGGGTAAGCCTTTTTTTTGGTTTTTCACGTGGCCTTTTTCGTTTTCCACGTTAACTTCTGAAAATCTACAAAGACTTCTCATCCACACCGTACATGTGTCATGACATCTCCCATCTCGACGAGCAAACTCAGCAATCTAAGCGGGCCCAGGTGACACGTCATTTTCCACCCAACTAACGGACGAGCGAGTTAAATTTCGTGGCGCGTGATTTTCCAAATATTCAGTAATCATTTTTAGTTCCACTTTCCTTGTTCAAAAAGGTTCCGCCATATAAAGCCTCTACAACTACCCACCACAAAGAACTCCAAATTACATAAAGGTCCCTCGAGTTCATCAAATTTATGCACTTTACCACTCCCCTGCGGCTCCTTCAAGTAGGTGCCGCCAGTTTTTTTACCTAGTGTTTTCAACTGTTTTTTTTTCTGTTTTCCGGTGACCGGAAAATGTTGGAAGTAGTACCTCTTCAGGGCGGCGATCGCGGCGCCGGCGCCGAGGAGGAGCTTTTATTGCTGGAGACAAACAATGCCGACCGTTCATGGAGATTAAACTTCGACGAGTTGCGGTTATCGTCTGAATCCAAAGAGAAGCTTCCACGTGGCCTCCATGATTGCCTTGGAGTTTTAAGTACATTCTCCACCTCTCTATGCGACGCCGTTTTGCGTGTTATTCTCTGCCAATTTCTTTACTAGTCGCATTAGGTTGACGTAAGAACAGTAAATTAATGGAGACACCACTTGAATAGAGCGGAATTTATATAAAGGAATTATACAGCTGATTCCTATTAAATACTTGACTGATATTCTGTTGTGCGTAGGATTTTACTAATTGCGGAAATTTTCAAACACTAAGCTTACTCCTTTAGTTGAGTTAATTAGTGGGGACTCTTTTTATACTTTTCAGTTTCAGAAAGTATTTTCTTGCCACGTGGGTTCAATTTTCTGAAGAACAAAATGATTCTTGTATGGATGGTGTAAATTTGCTAAAGATGTTAAGCTATATTCACTTTTTATTGCTCTCTGGACAATTGAACATGCTTATGGGCAGTTCACTGGTTTGGAGCAAATTGGCATATATTTGTATGTAAATGGATGATTCTTTTTGGATAAGTTTTAGATGGATAATTTTTGTTATAAGAACATGAGCTTTAGAGCTCAAATTTAATGCGTTTCAGCACTTCAGTTTACTGAAAATAAGAAGTGAACTTTAGCTGAGTGCGCTCGCCAGGTAAGTTTATGTGGTTAGGTCAGTGTAATAGAACCAGAGGCAGACCTGTGTTAATATGTGAGGGTGCACTGGCACCCGTAAGTGGCCGATGAAATTATATGGAGTATATAAAATTCTTATAACGCTACTATGTATTTTTGGTGGCAATCGCAATTACAAAGTAGGGGTAGGAGGATTTGTTAAAATATGTGTTTTTTACCTTAGTTGTTGTCCTCTCATATTGAATACTTACAAAATTGAACCAAATTAATGCAATACCATCAAACCCACTTTAGACGATATGACTTGTTCGAATCTTGAGTGCACCTGCAACCTTCAATTCCTTGATATGCCTCTGAATAGAAGAGGTTAATTGGTGCGTGTGTGTTTGCATGTGACATGAGCCAGTCAAAAGATTGTTTCAAGAGGCTACTTTTGCATTCTGTTGAATTGTTAAATTGTCATATGAGAATGTATGTTTGGAATTGATAATGGTACTTTAACAATTTATAATCGGCTTTGGTATGAGTGGTGGCCTCTAAATGCAGGTCACCCTTGGTTCTCATCAATTCTTTGGTTTAGTACTTATAGTCTTATAGTTATAGGAGGCTATAGTGCTATATAGAGATGCATGTAGAAGGGATTTACTGAATGCTTTCACTGTAAGACACGGGGTGTTCTTGAAGGGACAGATTATGACGCTGTGGTTTTCTTTGGTGCTTACAGGTCAAGAAGACAACATTGCTGAGTACTACCAGCAACAGGTAGAAATGCTCGAGGGCTTCAATGAAATGGACGCCTTGACCGATCGTGGTTTTGTACCTGGGATGTCAAAGGTTTTGATAGCTTTATCTGCTTCTTCTTTATGTATAAGACCAAAATTTGTTTCTTCTCTAGATGTAATCATTCTTATCTTATTATATAACTTGATAACCCGATCATCTAATTAAAAAAGAGTGTTTCTCAAAGCTTGGACTGACAAGGTCAATTAATTTGGTTGCAGGAAGAGAGGGAGAAAACGGCTAAAAATGAAACATTTGCCATTAGGATATCAAATGTTGCAAACATGGTTCTCTTTGCCGCTAAAGTATATGCATCGGTCAAGAGTGGTTCATTGGCCATCATAGCATCCACATTGGATTCGCTGCTTGATCTTCTCTCTGGTTTCATATTATGGTTTACAGCTTTCTCCATGCAGACACCAAACCCATATCAATATCCAATTGGAAAGAAACGTATGCAGCCGTTGGTTAGTGCTGCTGCTTTTATTCTCTAAGTTTTTTACATTTACTATGACTTTAATCGGGGCATTTTGCACTTGTCACTTGCTATTGGGTTAATGCTGATGACTGCATATAACAACAATTGCCTTGCTTGTTCATGTATTTAAAAGTTGTCTAACAAGGTAATTACACTATGCAATCTTGTCACATTTGTTTTTAAAGGGACCTTAAACTCTGTCGCTGCTAGTTTTATTTTGTGGTCATGGTAAGCCTTAATATTCATTTTGTTTGTTGATGCAGAGGCAACTTAGCCTTCTTCTTGAGATTAATCTCTAATCACCACATGACGTAGTCCAGAAAACAAAGGAATAATTTTCACCTAAAGTATGGAACCACGAGAAATGCAAACTTAATGCATCTAAGACAAATATGAATTAAAACAACATAATATCTGATAGTAACCAACTATAAAAGGTTGAAATAAAAGAAAAAACGTGCAAACTTTCTATAATGACTTAGCAGGCAGCTTACATGACTGCAATAAAACCTACAGAGATGCAAATCTTCAGCATCTCTTTCTCCAATAGTTGTCTTCTAAGTGTAGCCTCAGTGGCGAACCACACTGAGAATGTTTGTGAGACAGAAAGAGAGAGAGCACTGGCTGCTGTGACTGACAGTATAGAATGAGAGAGGGTGGGGTTACGAGAAGATTATGAAGCGTCTATTAGTAATTTGGCAAAAATTTAGGCGTTCTGTTTTTACTGTGGAGGGATGAATATGCCCCCTGTTTATGATCTGTGATGGATACTGGAGCTTCTAGCCTCCCATCAGGTTAGGTTGATAGCCATTGTGTTCGCTCTAAGTAGCCATCCTCAAATTCAATTAGTTAATCGTATTTTGGTGATATGCATATAGACATCTAGATTATCACTCCTTATGTTACCTATAAAAAGTACTATTATCTCCTGATGTTTCTACTTGTCCAATGTCTGAACATAACTAAGGAGGTTACCGTAGACTTGAGTTATACTTGGATTCTTACCGTCTTTCTTGCTGTTCATGTATTCCCGTTCTCTCATTTGGATTATCAAAATTGACAACAAGCACTTGCTCTTTTATTGTTTCGTGAATGACTAGTCTGGGCATGAATTTGGTGTAGAACTCATAACAGTTGCATTTAGTTAGTAAGCTTAGGATGCACATCTTAAGGAGGAGAAGTGCTTTCTAACTTCGTGGTTTGCAGATCATTTGCCTAATATCTGTAAATAAATAACTCCAAAAAGTTTTACTTTGGTTTGGTGCTAAGTACTTAAATTGCCATCGTGGAGATACTAATTCATTTAATTTGTGTTATCTATTCAGATTTTTGACCTTCTGGTTTAAAT
Organism: Nicotiana glauca; assembly: GCA_026770625.1. Lineage (NCBI taxonomy): Eukaryota > Viridiplantae > Streptophyta > Magnoliopsida > Solanales > Solanaceae > Nicotiana > Nicotiana glauca. The sequence goes on along the minus strand of MU670290.1, from coordinate 36,801 downwards.
CAGTTGATAATTCCTTAGGATACAGGGATGATCCCACTGTAAAAATCTAGTCTGCAAACAAGTTTTCCCCTGCATGCTGGCTGATCGTATGAAGTTGAATGATTTTATATATTGTTTGATTTTTTCATGGAGCTAGAGCAAAGTGCAGGTCTATGGCTATCTTCAAAGTGCATGTTGTGTAATTCCCAATGGGTTCAAAATGAACTGTGTTTTAACTTTCACTTGTATTTCTACATATCTGGTGATAACAACGTACAGGCATGAATAGAGATATTGTATGATTGTTTTCTATTCTACGTTGGGAGATGGTCCAATTTAACTTTGAAAAATGATACACAGGGAATCCTTGTTTTTGCTTCTGTCATGGCGACTTTGGGACTACAGATAATTCTGGAGTCTATGCGTACACTAATATCTGATGTAAGTTGTGGCTTATAAATTGCAATTTTATTGCTTTATTATGTTGTTGTCTGGTTGAAAATTACATGCATGGATTCTTATAATTATTCCTTGACACTGTACAACGGCAAATGTTATAAACATTGACCTTCTCACAGGAGTCTGATTTCAACCTCACCAAGGAGCAGGAGAGATGGGTTGTTGGGATTATGGTCTTTGTGACTTTGGTGAAACTAGTTTTAATGGTGTATTGCCGGTCTTTTACCAATGAGATTGTGAAAGCATATGCCCAGGATCATTTCTTTGATGTTATCACAAACATCATTGGTCTCATTGCAGCATTGCTTGCTAACTACATTACCGACTGGATAGATCCCGTTGGAGCTATGATTGTAAGTTCTATCTCCCTGATTCTATACCACCAACATCCCTCCCCTCTTAAAAAATGTGGAAAGAAAAGGGAAAAGTTTTAATGTGTCTGTCAATCCTCTCAGTTTAAACAAGGTTAGTGGCTTTAAGCAATTTTCCCTCTGCTGCAGCTTGCATTGTATACCATTCGAACTTGGTCAATGACTGTACTGGAGAATGTGAACTCTCTAGTTGGCAAGTCAGCTGCACCAGAATATCTGCAAAAGCTGACTTACCTCTGCTGGAACCATCACAAGGCCATAAGGCATATAGATACTGTGAGGGCTTATACATTTGGTTCTCACTACTTTGTTGAAGTTGATATCGTCCTGCCTGCGGACATGCCCTTGCAAGAGGCGCATGATATTGGCGAGTCATTGCAGGAGAAGCTTGAACTATTGCCTGAGATTGAGCGGGCCTTCGTTCATCTTGACTATGAATACAGCCACAAACCTGAACATGCACAGGCATACCAATAGGCAAAAGGATATTGTAACATCTTCTCTAACCACTGTACCTAATACCTCTGCATAAATGAACTCTGATATGCTGTTCGAGATCGGCTGATCTGGTGATTGCTCTTTAAAAGAAAATCTGGAAAAGAAAAGGCTGCTATGATCTGGATGTTCCCTAGAACAAGTAATATGAATTATTACTTTGTTAATTTACCTTGCCTATTCATATATATAACATGATTTCTCAGTTTGCTTGCTCCTGGTATATTGCGACTTATATTAGAGAAATTTGGGTTTCATTAGTCATACCTGATTAGGTGATTTGCATAATTTGTTGGTAAAATGTAAAATGGGAAATTTACCTAGCTATGCTATAATAGAAACTTATATACCACTTTTATATAGGTTTGTACTTAATTAAATTCTATTTCTATATTTACCATTTATGTGCAAAACAATAAAAAAGAAGAAAATAGAAGATTCCTTAAATTTAGCATCTCATTCAGTTTCCTTCACCAAACCACCTCCTAAAAATTCGAATTTTATCTATTTTTCAAAAGAGTTCACATCTCATTCCCTCTCCCTCCTACTTTTCATCCAAAAATAGGTAAATAAGTTTCTTTTGTAGAAAAACTTCAAATAATGTCACGCATAGGCAAAACTACTAACGATGAAATTGCCTTCTTTGCTCAGATTCAGAAGGAATAGACTATAAGAGTAGGGGCAGGTATAGTATTGTTAAATTGACTCACTAAAACAGATGTTGCCAATTAAGGAGCATGGAAAAAGCTGCAGAGACCCTTCTCATTTGGAAAATAAAAAAAAAAAAAAATTCAAATAATGCTGGTGGATGAATGGATAATACATGTTTGAAGAAGTGCTATTTATGAGAAATGAAGTCAAATTTCCTTCAAATTTTACACAAAATATTTAGGGAGAATTCTAGGGTTTAGCAAATATAGGATCCTCTGCTCTCTCAACCGTGCCTGGCTTGTTTTTCCAAACAGTATTGTTTGTATATTATTTCCGAATTAGGAGATGCCCGAGGAAGCTGCTTCAACTTGTTTGAGATTTTCGAGAATTGTCTTTCACCAACGCTTCTCCCTACCAAAAGGATGGCCTTCCTGAGTAAAGGGGCAAAGGCAAGTATAAACTTTACAAAGCACATTTCAGTTGTTGAACCATGGAACTTTTTTATTTGCAAAATTTGAAGGTTATTGCACCCTGAGCCTGGTCCTTGAAGAAGATTTACATCCAATTTCATGTCACTTTTCTTCCTCTTGCCCAACTGAAAGTAGTTAATTAGTTTAAAAGTAAAATCAGTAATATCGTTTTCAGCGAAAATGAGTAACAAACAACTCATGAAGTCAACTACTTACAAGAAATATAAGTTCCTTCAAATTGGGGCAACTTCTGAGGATGCATACAAGGGGAGATATTTGATTTTCACTGTCGAAATTGTAATTGTGAAGATAGACAACTCTCAATCTGCTGAGGCTCGTGCGAAGTATATCCACTTCAGTACCAGAAGCAAAAGCCTAGACAACAAATAAAGAACCACAAAGTAATAACGTTAAATATTAGTACAAAATTTCGGAAACAACCTCTCTACTCTTCGGAGTAGGGGTAAGGCCTGCGTACACACTACTCCCCACTAGTGTGATTTTACTGGATCGTCGTTGTATTACAAAATTACGCATCATTCTTAGTTACCTTGAGGAAGTACCGGTCCAGAAGAAGAGAACTAATGTTAGGCCAGCTGCTGAGAAGATTTGTCAATTTCACTGCTTTATCTTGTCTGTTTTGTGAAACTTCTTCTTCGAATGAAATTGCAACATTTTCCAGCTTCACACAGTCCATGAAGTGACCCAGTTTAAGGGCGTCATGAGTGCCACAGCCATAGAATGTTAAAAGTAAAAGTTGAGGTGCATATATATTTAAGTGACGAAGACCGCTGCATTTTATAAAATTCAGTCTCTCAAGGTTTGGCATCCAGAGGGAAGTGTCTAATTCAAAGGACACTTGCTTTAGCCTAAGCCTTTTGAGCTTGTGGAAACCCCTAAAACTGCATGGCGGCCTGAAAATGCAGTCGAACAGGTGTAAACGTTCTAGTTCCACACCGTACACACAGGAAGGCAATCTGTATGGAGCCTTGGATTTTGGTAGGTTATGAAGGATGAGATCAATGAGACCATTTCCTGACAACAATAGCATCCATTCATCAACAACTGAGTGCTGAGAAGAATGTATTATTGAGTTGAACTTCTTAATTACTCCATGGCGCTGCGAGACAATTGTACTAATGACGTCTGTTGTGGCGGATAGCTCTCTTTTTATAAAACTCTGCACCAAATGCGAGCTTCGGGTTTGAAGCCCAAACATATCTCCATTCTTTAGACAAAACACTCATTTTTGCAGCATCCTCAATAGACATGTGATCCTGAATCTGGTGTATAACATTAATAGGAAGATCCGTAAGCCTATCGAGTTTGTCCCCTCCAACTGCAAGTCTCTTACAGCTATCCGTCATAGCGACTCTGAATTCTGATTATTTAAACAAAAAGGGAACTTCAATATACAGTGAGAACATATTTTAACATGTTGCATATACAAATCTGACATTAAATTCTAGCCAAGAAAGTAGCGATCATACTTTAGATGCTTGACATCAATCCTGACTCATGTCTATCAAAATAATCCCGTGGGGAATGAATGTATGTCAGAGCAAAGCTCGTTAGACAAATAGCTAGAACTATGGGGAATGAATGATTTTGACAAATGGCTATGCAAATTTACCCTATGTCTTCATGCATGGAAGACAAGATACACTTGTCAATATTGGAGCCAAGTGGACTAACATAATGGGACAAGTGTCAAATCTCTCAACACTTGTCACACATGAAACCTCCTTAACTTCCTATAAATAGGTTATGAATTAGCCATCATAATCACTCAATTCTTAACCAAGAATATATCTAGCTAATCATTCCTTTCTTCCTAGTCTTCTTTGTGAATTATCCAACACATAAAATACCTTCATCTTCTCTTCTTCCTGGGCAACTGTTTGGTGTAAATTCTAAACTTCCAGCCACGAGTGCATGTGTTTGGAGGTGCTATGGAACCTCTGGAGCGACCGACCTTAACGATTTGCATCCAGTCGAGCTGAAATCGCTTTCAAGACAATGGCTTGCCACGATACGGTATTTTTGATAAGTTGTAGTCTTCTTTCCTTGTTGTTCTTAGTCAATATTATCTACTGATTTTCCTTACAATTTAAAAGCGAGTTTACATATAATATTCACTAATGGCCACCACATTGAACAAAACACTTCCTGATCTCTCAAAGCTTGAGCCTTTAGATGGAAATAATTATAAGCGTTGGTCCTAGAAACTTTTAATTTTCTTTGAACAATTAGAGGTTGATTATGTTTTGTTTAACGATCCTCCTACTGATATTATTACTAATAGTTCTAATGCTGCTAATATTGATGTTGCTGATGATGTTGCTAAGAAGAAATTTGAAAGGGATAATAAAACAGTAAGAGGGTATCTGCTTAATCATATGACTAACCCTCTCTTTGATTTGTTTATAAATTATAAATCTGCTAAAGTCATATGGGACAGTTTGGAGAAGAAATATGGTGCTGATGATGCAGAAAAAAAGAAGTATGTCATTGGAAAGTGGATCAAGTTTCAGATGGTTGATGATAAGCCAATTATGGAACAGGTTCACGAGTGTGAGAACTTAACTGCTGATGTTTTGAACGAAGGCATGGAGATGTGTGAGATTCTTCAGGCTAATATTTTGCTTGAAAAGTTTCCACCTTGCTGGAGTGATTACAGGAATCAACTAAAACACAAGAAGAAAAAAATAACTCTTCAAGAACAAATCAGTCACATGAGGACTGAGGAAGCAAACCGTCTCAAAGATGAGGAGTCTGAACGACTTAAAGATAAGATGGAATCTATCTCTCTTAATTCTTCTAAAGCTAACCTTGTGGAATCTTCTAGTACTTTTGTGAAAGACGGGTTTAAAGAAAATAGAAGAAAGGCCAGAAGAAAGGTCATGTGAAGAAGCAGAATTATTTCAATAAGCCGGAAGGCCATATTCAAAAATTGAAATGACCTTGCTTTGTCTGTGAAAAAATTGGTCACAAGGCATTTCAGTGCAACCAGAGACAAGGACAACGAAGAATGGAGGAAAAGCTCCAGTCCAAGCCAACCTTACTGAGGGTGGTGATGTCATTGTTGCTGTAGTTATTGAGGCAAACATGATGGCTAATAAGACTGACTGGATACTGTGCATATACGCTTCAAGGCATCTTTGCGCCAACAAAGAGTTGTTTCACGACTTTGAGGAATTTGCTGATGGCGAGTGTTTCTACATGGGTAACTCCACTACAACTGGAGTTATGGGTAAAGGAAAAATTCTCCTTAAACTAACTTCTGAAAAAAACCTTAGACTTGAACAATGTTCTGTATGTACCCTCCCTTCGTAGAAACTTAGTTTCTGGTGCGCTTCTCAACAAAACAGGTCTTAAACTTATTTTTGAATCTGATAAAGTTATTATTTCTCGTGGGGGAGACTTCGTTGGGAAAGGTTACCTTAGTGGAGGTTTATTTGTACTAAATATCACTCAAGAGATTACTAATAATGCTAGTACTTTTAATTCTGCTTATATTACTGAATCTATTGATTTGTGGCATGGTAGACTAGGGCATGTTAATATTACTTCTATTAAAAGACTTAGAAAAATAAAATTAATTCCTGCAGTTAATGTTGATAATTTTTCTAAGTGTCCTATTTGTGTAGAAGCAAAACATACCAAAAAGCCTTTGAAGAATGTAACTAGTAGACAAACAAAATTGCTTGAACTAGTACATTCAGACTTAGCATATTTTAAAAACACTGTTAGTAAAGGTGGAAAGAAATACTACATCACCTTTGTAAATGACTTTTCTAGATACACTAAGGTATATCTTCTTAAGTCAAAAGATGAAGTCGAAAGCATGTTTTTAAAATACAAGGCAGAAGTAGAGAATCAATTAGATAGAAAAATCAAGAGAATTAGGTCTGACATGGGTGGTGAATATAGTACTAATACTCTAGAAGCCTTTTGTGAGAAAAATTGTATTATACATGAGATTAGTGCTCCCTATACTCCCTAACAAAATGGT
>MU670290.1:0-30104 GCA_026770625.1 Nicotiana glauca | reverse complement strand
GGGGGGAAGCTATTTTATCTGCATGCTATGTTCTTAATAAAGCCCCTCATAAGAAGTTAGATAAAACTCCATATGAGTTATGAAAAGGGTTTGCCCCTAACATAAAATTTTTGAAAATGTGAGGGTGTTTGGCTAAGGTTGGTCTACCTGATTTTAAACAAGTAACTGTTGGACCCAAGACTTTTAATGCTATTTTCATTGGTTATGCTCAAAATAGTGTTGCATATAGATTTATGTCTTTGAATGATAGTTTTACTTATCAATCTAGAGATGAAGAATTTTTTGAGCATGTTTTTCTATTGAAAAATAATGTGCCTAGTGATGTGACTAATAATGCTTCTACATTTATATGTTAATTCTCATATTGTGCCTTCTTCTAGTGTTACTACTAATGAGCATGAAAATAACCTTAGAAGAAGCATGAGGCGTAGCATTGAAGCTAGCTTTGGTCCTGGCTTTATTACTACTTTCTTGACTGAAAATATTGATCTTGATATTTTGAGTGATGAATTAACATCAATCTATTTAATAGAAGAAGACCCTAAGACATATAGTGAAGCAATGAGGTCAATAGATGCTAGTTTTTGGAAAGAGGCCATTAAAAGTGAATTAGACTCTATAGTTTCTAATCATACTTGGGACTTGTTGTCGACGCCCCCTTTTCCTCGCGAAATCGGGTTTACGCCATTTGGGAAGACAACTCTATTCCCGTTTGGGAATTGGATTTTTGGATTTGACGAGTCGCCACCTAATGATTAAGTGCATTAGGAAACTAAGAGTTTTGAGTTGAAAAACTAGAGTTTGGGTAAGGGCTAGAAATTATCTCGAGGGGAAGGTGTTAGGCACCCCTCAAGATCCACTAGTGTGGTTCCCGGCCATGCTATGTTGTGACTTTAAATGCAAATAAATATACAAATAATTTTACACATAAGGGTTGCAAATAGGTACGCAACAAACATGTTGAAATTAAGGTCCAAGTGATCTCATATTTTGTTTTTAAAAAATGTCCAAGTGCAGGAATTTAAACAAAGAAATGAATAGACAGAAATTTTGAAAAGAAGAGATTAGTGCAGTAAAAAAAAAAGGAGGAATTTGGTGGCTGAAATGAGATATAGGAAAATAATGATAAAGTTACATAAGGGAAAGGGGTCCTAGGCTTGTGAACCACATGGATCATCCACACAACACCTATAGCCAATCGTACGTATAGTGTTATCGTGTGATCATCATCTCCATGTCTACCCTTCCCACCCCGTTGAGGTATTAAGCGCGAAATGGTATCATTACCTACTGCATGCTATTACCCGTCTCTTCTATCAAACCTGGAGGCATTTAGGACCACTAATCCTAAAAGGGGAGGGAGTTTGGCTTTTTAGGGTTTAAAAGGATAAAATTCTAGGGAGACAGTCAAAACACATAAAGCAGTTAATGGGAAACTAGTAGCAATTAAGGGCTAAAATAGGCCTACTCATTTAAATAAGCAACTTGTGTAGCATGTCTTACACATACTAATTTGGTCTTAAATTAAATTTAACGTAGGAACAGTTGATTTCCACATATTTCCCAGATAGGGAGTCCAAATTAGTCCTGCTTAAATGTAGTTGTCCAAAAACTGATATAGTTGATTAATTACTTAATTATTTGCCTACGTGTTAAACGGGACCTATAGGCATGATATCTATTGATGGAATAAACTGATTGTAAAAGAATTGTTGGTTGTAAGCTCTGCGAGTATTAAACAAATTACCACTGATTTTAAACTTAGGAGCGAATGGGCGATTCAGATTTAATTAATAACTCCTATAGGCATGTTCTCTAGGCGTCACTGATTTTATCGCTGTCGTTGTCATACAGAGATCCTATGTGCAGATCATCTATATATAATTGGTTATTTAAATCCTATAAGCAGATTCGCCTAGTGACAGATGCATATGCAAAATGCAGGAAATCCTATAGGCATATTATCTATATGATATGCAGAATTTCAGTAACGATTAATGGATATGGTATTTATACGAAGTGCAGAAAACCTATGAGCATGGTATCTATATGAGATGCAGAAAACCTATGAACATGGTGTCTATATGAGATGCAGAAAACCTATGAACATGGTGTCTATATGAGATGCAGAAGTTTTAGTAGTAGTAATTCCCTATAGACATGATATCTATATAAGATGCAGAATTTTAGTATTTAATTCCTATAACATGGTATCTAAGTGAGAAATGCAGAATTTGAAAGTAAATAATTCCTAAAACATGATATCTACGTGAAATATGCAGAATTTGAAAGTGAATATCCTAAAATATGGTATCTACCTCTTTTGCATGCATTCAATCCCATCTCTTTCACTATACACCCCCGGTAGGTATTACAAAATTTATTACAGACCTAATGAATCAAGGGAAAGAATAAAAATACATAACTGATTACATCTACATCTAATCAGCCTAATCCAATCTCAAAGTCTAACAATATGAGATAAACCAACTTCCAGGATCGGATTTTCCAAAGCCTTTCTCTTATTTGGGGATGTGTCAAAGTTCCAATGAACTTTAAGAGTTTCAGGCAATGCTTACACCCCAAATACCATTGCAGAATTAGATTATAGTGCAGTGTGGAAGGGCCAACCCTCAAATGTTCAAGTTCAGAGGGAACTCAAGGTCCCAAGGCAAGGCTCATAGGAGGGGGTAGAACTTAGAGACAAGGAGTAAGTGTAAGTGCAATGAAAGGGAATTAAGGGGAAGCCAGGGTAGGCTGGTGGTCATGCCCAGCAATTGGGATGCTGGCACACCCCTGACCTACCTGTCAGCCTTAGAATTGGGGAGTTAAGACCTTATTAATGGTCAGGCTCAGCCCTAGACATCAATTGGGATGCTGCCAGGCCATACCTTAAATCAGCACACTCAGGGGAATGTGGGTATGGGAGCAATTGTTTACACTAGCAGCAAGAAACAAAGAATGAACACACAAAAGCACATAGATACTTTGAAAATTAACTTTGCAGAGGATTGAAAGCAGGCATGGATACAGGGACTGTAAATAAACATATTAGAAAGATATTGAAATTAATTTTAGGACATACCAGTTCAAAGAAGCAAGTAAGGAGAAACAGTAGCCATATGAAAGCCAAAGTACAGTCAAGAAGCGAGAGTATAAGTTTAGAAGAGAGTTGTGATTTCTGTATGCTTAATCGCGTGTCTTGTGAAAGAGAGTCGTGCATTTATAGTGTAGAAAGCAGGCAAAAATAAGGTAAGAAAATAATTAAAGACTAATTGTAAATCAATTACGTAAGACTCCCTTTAATTAAGGGATTCAAATTCAAAAGGTATAAAACAATAAAGGAAAGAAATTAATCAAACAGTTGTGTAAAGCATGCAATTGAGGGCAGATACATAAAGGTTACTTAAGGACAGGGTCTTGACAGTACACAATTTGTGCAAATAAGGCAAGGAAGTCAGTTAACAGCTAGCAAATATCAAAGATTTGGTATGAATGAACCAAGTCAGAAAAAGATAAAGAGAGACTTTACTTAAGAAGAATTAGTAGCAATCAATTAACCCCAAAAAAAAGGATTCTGATTCGAACAAAAGTTGGAAAACCTTTTGAAGAAAGATTTTAACACATATAAAAGGGGTCGTCATGCTAACAGAAGAGTCTAATATAGAAGAATTCATACAATAAAGGATTCAAACTCAGTACATGGATCCAAAGTGAGTTTGAGAGAGTCCAGGGCTCGAGTAAAACCCTAGTCCAAACACACAAGACCAAACTCACAAAAAACCTCAAATCCTAGGGTTTTTGACTTGAATCAAATGGAAAGAAGAGAAAATAAGCAAATACAATAGAAAGTTTAATGCAAACAGAGTCGGGGAATTAATTCGAAACACAATGAGACTAGAAGAAACAGTAGAGGAAAATATGCTTAAGCGGGCACAGTAAGAACACTTAATGAACATGGTAGGAAAACACAGTAGGCGAAGCATATCAAGTTATAGTGGAAGGCAAGTAATAGAACATAGGATGTGAAAACATCGCATATAAACATAGCATCGAAACACGGTAGAAGGAAGAACAAAATATAGCCACCATAGTAGAAGAACATGTGTAAAAAATAAAACATAAGAAGATAGTAGAGACAAATATACACGAGAAAGGGAGAAGAAAAGTCGAAAAATACTTAAGCATTTTTTTAGAAACCCTAAATCAGAAGGAAGTGACTTTGAAAGTAAAATTTTTTAAAGAAAAGTTGGGGAAACCTTTTAAAAATTCAAAGTAAAGAATGAATACACACAGATCTGAAGAGAATTGGAGAAATGACTTGAACAGCTAGGTTTCAGGTGAACCCTAGAATGAGAAAGGCTTCAAAAATGTCCGATCTAACTCGGATAAGACTGGAAACAGGCTCAGAAGGCTAAGATATGCCGGAGCCAGGCTGGAGATGGCCGAAAACCTCAAGTCGGCGGAGGTATGGGTGGATACCTTTGAGGTCTAGCTTCAAACCTTCGAATACCAAGCACACAAGAGAGATAGGAGGTGAGTATGAGGGTTTCATTACCTGAGAAGCCATGGAAACCGGCGAGAATCGAAGGGATTAGGGTTAGCTTGAGTGGCGACGACTAGGGTTTGGAGAGAGAATGGAAGAGGAAAGGGATTCCAGGGCGGTGGGTAGGAAAAGTGATTTAGGGTTAAGGGGTGTTGGGGAATTAAAAAAGGAAAGGGTGAATCAGGGTCGTTGATCAAAATGATCAACGACAAGGATTATGTAGAAAATTCGGGTGTGTTTGAAAATGGGTTAAGGGGTCGGGTAAAATAATAAATTGGGTTGGGTAATTTGAGGGTTAAAGTTGAAATAGAAATAGGCTGTAATTGTAAATAAAAGAGGCTAAATGTTAAATAGCCATTTTTCCTTTTTATTTTATAAAAAATAGTAAAAAATGATTTTAAAAGTAAATTAAAAGCACAGAGCTAATTAATAATATATAAATATTAATTTAAAAATATTGGTACCAATTTTGTAGCTATAAAATATTATTAATCGTAAGATAGGCTATAATTGCAATTGTCTGCAATTTAGCTTTTAAAATACCAAATAAATTTGTAAAAATATACAAAAATCACCTTGATTATATTTTAGGGGTAAAAATGATAATAAAACAAATAATTCACCAAAATTGATAGTCCTGGCAATAATTACTAATTTTTGTATTGTTAAAATGGACAACAAATTGCTTTTAAAAATCTTTAAAAAATCATGAAAAATACCAAAACACTTAGTTATGCCTATATACGCATATCCATGCTATTTTGAAACCTTTTTGTATATAAAAAACTATATAGGGAAAAATTGGGTATTAACAGCCGCCCCTCTTTACTCGAGAAGGATGAAAGAGTTATCGGGTAAAGATATGATGGCCAATTTTGACCGAAAGAGATGATTTGCAAGGTTTTTATGGAGCTCTGGCTCCTGAGCTACCTAAGTATCCCCGGTTTTACAGGAATCAGGCCATATGTAGTTCAGGATCCATAGACGAAATATGCCGATGGAGGTTTTAAAAAGAATGGACGCGATGTTTAGGTTGAGAAAGGTAGTTGAAATCGATAGGTTGTGGGAACCAGAGCGGGATCGCTCCTGCTGAGACGGCCGTTGCTAGCTGGTGTACCTGCAAATGAGTAATACAAACATATTGTGCATAAACTTAAACGTGATGCAAGTTCCCGTAGAACCATGAATGTTATCTTTTGACGGGTAGGATGACGTCCTCAGACCATGACTTCCTCGGCCATGAAGCGTATAATAAAGGATTCGCAGGCTTTGAAATGATGTTCTCGGGCCATGATGATGGTGCCTCCGAACCATGACGCCTTTGAATAATGATGTGCAAAAGATAAAAGCGGGGTCCTCAGGACTTGGTATGGCGTTCTCGGGCTATGAAAATGGTGCCTCCAAACAACGACGCCTTTGGACAATTTGGCGATCTTTTAGCTCATGAAATGCCGAAGGTGGCGATCTTTCAGCCGATGAAATGCAGAAAGTGGCGATCTTTCAGCCGATGCTAGATGGAGGTGAAAGCGGCGATATTTCAGCCATGCGAGAAAATAAATAAAGTGGCGATATTTTTGCCAGGAGAGAAAAATGAAAACGGTGATATTTTACCCATGCAAGATATAAACAAAAGCGGCGATATTTCAGCCATGCTAGAAAATAAATAAAGTGGTGATCTTTCAGCCGATATAGAGATTTAAATGAAGTTGGCGATATTTCAGCCTATGTAAAGCATAAATGTAAATGGCAGTATTCCAGCCGATGTAAAGATTTAAATAGAGTTGGCGATCTTTCAGCCGATGCAAATAAGAGGTGGTGATATTTCAACCGTGCAGGATGGAGGTAGTGCTTATCCTCGAAAGGAAAAAAAATAGCCTTATGCAATGCAAGGAAAATCAGGATGGAGACAGTGCTTAGTCTCGGAAGGCCGAAAGGTAGCTTTATGCAATGCAAGGAAATGCAGGATGGAGACAGTGCTTAGTCTCGGAAGGCAGAAAGGTAGCCTTATGCAATGCAAGGAAATGCAGGATGGAGACAGTGCTTAGTCTCGGAAGGCAGAAAGGTAGCCTACTGCAATGCAAGGAAATACAGGATGGAGACAGTGCATAGTCTCGTAAGGCAGAAAGGTAGCCTTATGCAATGCAAGGAAATGTAGGATGGAGGCAGTGCTTAGTCTCGGAAGGCAAAAAGGTAGCCTTATGCAATGCAAGAAAATGCAGGATGGAGACAGCGCTTAGTCTCGGAAGGAAGAAAGGTAGCCTTATGCAATGCAAGAAAATGCAGGATAGAGACGGTGCTTAGTCTCGGAAGGCAGAAAGGTAGCCTTATGCAATGCACGAAATAAAGGTGAAGAGTAACAAAATTTCTTAGCTGAGAGACGATAGCTGCTAGCTGATTGTCATTGTGGCTGCTGGGAATGTCGTGCGCGGATAGAACTTGTAAAAGGATAGCTTTTCGTGCCACTTCTTATGTTTTTCTATCATTTTCCTTAGTATCTTTTTGATGTTCTTATTGGCCACTTCTATAGCTCCATTCATCTGAGGTCTGTTGGTCGAAGAAGTCTTGTGCTTGATCTTGAACGTCTCACACATTGCTTTTATCTGATTGCTGTTGAGATTGGAACCATTATCAGTGATGATTGACTCTGGGATGCCAAACTGGAAAATGATACGGTCGCAGACAAAGTCTGTCACAACCTTCTTGGTTACTGCCTTATATGATGCTGCTTCAACCCTTTTGGTAAAATAATCAATTGCCACTAGAATGAACCTGTGCTCATTTGATGCGGCGGGCTCGATAGGTCCAATGACATCCATTCCCCAAGCGGAGAACGACCATGGTGAGCTTGTTGCATTGAGCTCGTTAGGAGGCACCTTTATCATGTCTGCATGAATCTGGCAGTGATGGTACTTTCGAACATACTAGACGCAGTCCGTCTCCATAGTCATCCAGAAATAACCAGCTCGGAGTACTTTCTTGGCTAAGACGAAACCATTCATGTGCAGGCCACAAGTCCCTGCATGAACCTTCTCCGATAACCTGGATGCTTCCTTTGCTTCGACACATCTTAGCAATCCCAAATCGGGAGTCCTCCTATATAGGATTCCTCCGCTGTGAAAGAAGTGATTGGACAACCTTCGCAGTGTGCGCCTCTGAGTAGGGTTTGCAAGTTCTGGGTATTCTCCTGTTGATAGATACTTCTTGATGTCATGAATCCATGGTTTTCCATCTACTTCTTATTCGACATGAGCACAATAAGTGGGTTGATCCTAGATGTTTACCGGGATAGGATCAATGAAGTTCTAATCTGGATGCTAAATCATGGATGATAGAGTGGCCAATGCATCGTCGAACTCATTCTGGACTCTAGGGACATGCCAAAATTCTGTCTTTGTAAACCTTTCCTCAATTCTTGTACATGATGGAAATACGGGAGTATTTTGGAGTTCTTGGTTGCCTATTCTTCCCAGACCTGATGTATGAGCAAGTCAGAATCCCTGATCACTAGTAATTCCTGAATGTTCATGTCAATGGCCAGCTTGAACCCTAATATGCATGCTTCGTACTCGGCCATGTTGTTGGTGCACGGGAACCTGAGTTTGGCAGACACTGAATAGTGCTGACCTGTTTCTGATACTAAAACTGCCCCTATGCCAATTCTTTTGAAATTTGTTGCTCCGTCGAAAAACATTCTCCAGCCATCGTAGGATTCTGCAATGTCTTCTCCTATGAAAAAGACCTCATCATCGAGAAAACATGTTTTTAGAGACTCATATTCTCCGTCCACAGGATTTTCGGAAAGATGATCTGCCAGTGCCTGTCCTTTGATGGATTTCTGGGTTACGTAGATGATATCAAATTCACTCAATAGGATTTGCCATTGGCTAGCTTTCCCATGGGCATAGGCTTCTGAAAGATGTACTTCAACGGATCCATCCTCGATATGAGATAAGTGGTATAGGCACAGAAATAATGCCTCAACTTTTGAGCTACCTAAGTCAGAGCACAACAGGTGCGTTCTTACTGAGATAGTAGATGTCTTGCTCCTTTCTCCCTGTTTCATCATGTTGTCCCAAAACACAACCGAATGCCCCATCCAGTACCGCAAGGTAGAACAATAGCGGTATACTCGGTTCGGGCAGAACCAGCACTGGCGGTGTTGAAAAGTATTCCTTGATTCCATCGAAGGCTTTCTGACAATCATCAGTCCATTTAGTGGCGTCATCCTTCTTTAACATTTTAAAGATTGGTTCACAAATGATAGTGGACTGGTCTATGAACCGGCTGATGTAGTTATGTCTCCCCAAGAAACTCATAACCTCTTTCTTGTTCTTTGGCGATGGCAATTCTTGAATGGCTTTAACCTTTGACGGATCTAGTTTTATCCCTCGTCGACTTACGGTGAAACCAAGCAGTTTTCTGGCAGGAACCCCGAATGCACATTTGGCAGGATTCAGTTTCAGGTTGTACCTTTTCAGTCTGTTAAAGAACTTCCTTAGATCTTCCATGTGGTTAGTGGCTTACTTAGATTTGATGATGACATCGTCTACATACACCTCGATCTCTTTGTGTATCATGTCATGGAAAATAGTAGTCATGGCCCTCATGTAGGTGTCCCCAACATTCTTTAATCTAAACGGCATCATCTTGTAACAATACATCCCTCATGGCGTAATGAAAACTATTTTCTTTGCGTCTTCTTTGTCCATCCATATCTGATGGTATCCGACAAAACAATTAACGAATGACTGCAGCTCGTGCTTGGCGCAATTGTCAATCAAGATGTGTACGTTCGGCAAGGGGAAGTCATCTTTAGGACTGGGCCGATTGAGGTCTCGGTAGTCGACACAGACTCTGACCTTCCCATCCTTCTTTGGTATTGGTACAATGTTGGCCAACCATGTTGGATATTATACTACTCTAAGGACCTTGGCTTTGACTTGTTTGGTAACTTCCTCCTTGATTTTCAAACTCATGTCTGGCTTGAACTTTCTGAGCTTCTGCTTTACCAGCGGACATGTTGGATCTGTTGGCAGTTTGTGAGCTACAATAGATGTACTGAGGCGGTCATATCATCATATGACCAGGCAAATATATCCTCATATTCTTTTAAGAACTCCGTGTACTCTTCCTTTTCTGACGGTGACAGGTGAACACTGATGCGCATTTCCTTGACATTTTCTCTATCCCCCAAGTTGACAACCTCAGTTTCGCCTAAGTTAGACTTAGGCCTATTCTCAAAGTCCTCAACCTCTTTAACAAACTTTTCTGGTATTTTATCCTCTTCTGAGTTTGTATCCATTTGCTGCGTTATCTCGTCACATGTCACATTCGTCGGTTCATCAAGATAAGTAATTGTAATGCTGTGTAAAATAAAGTAAATGATAGAGAAAATAATAAGAGCAAGATTTATAAGAAACTGAAATACTTTGACAAATTCCATAATTGTTTTGAACATCGGAGCTCTTTTCGAAATTTAAAGAAAATACGGAAAGGAAATCAACTAGCGAAAAAGTAAAAGATAATGCATAGTGCTTTGTTCAGTCTTGCTACCCCGAAGCCTTCCGGGCCTTGGTGGTTCTGACGAACCAGTTGTTGAGACACGCTCCTCGGCTCACAGCTTGTATGGAAGGGCCTTCCTCCCCTTCCTCCTAAAAAATGACATGACAGTCCATATCGTCTTCTTCCAAGAACAGATTCTTCATCGCCGCCAATGTTTCATCTTCCTCTGACCCATATATGATGTCTGCCGACTGGAAAGTCTATTCCATGCGGGGTATCGGGTGCTCCAGTAGATAGTAGGGGCCGCACCATGGTGGCGACCAGTTCTGGAATTCTTCCCAAGTATATCTATACCATAACCCGAAGGTGGTGCCATGCTTCTTCAGTTTGATAGGCTTAGTAATTCCCTGGAGGTTTTTGCCAAGCCCTTTGCTGGGTTCATACCCGCTCTAATTCAGTATACTTTCTATCTTGTTATCCCACCACTTAGCCTTTTCCACAATGTTGACTTGCTCAATGTGATGGTAGTTTTCTCCACCAACTTCCTTCTTCCTCCAATCGTTGGGATGGTCTGGCGACTGTATATGGGGTTACTGCCGCCTCCATGAATAATCACCTCTTGGTGATTCCACTCAAACTTCACTGCCTGGTGCAGGATTGATGCTACAGCTCCAGCGGCATGGATCGAAGGTCGTCCCAACAGTAACTTGCAAGATGCTGGGATGTCTATCACTTGAAAATCAACGTCGGACCAAGTCGGTCCCATTTGCAGGCATAAACTGATCTCCCCAATAGTGGACCTTTGGGACCCATCAAAAGCTTTGACATTTATAGCCCCATCCTTGATCTCGTGTAGACTCTTCCCCAATGTTCTGAGAGTCACCAATGTACAAATATTGAGGCTGGACCCTCCGTCAATCAAAGTCCTGGTGATAAAATAGTCTTCACACTGCACAATGATGTGCAACACTTTGTTGTAGCTTAAACCTTCAGGGGGCAACTCATCCTCATGGAAAGCAATTTTATGACTCTCCATTATCTGCCCGACCATGTTTTCCATCTCTCCTCCAGTTATGTTACTGGGTACATATGCCTCGTTTAGTATCTTTATCAGGGCATTCTTATGTGTCTCGGAGATTTGCAGCAGAGCTAAGATGGAGATTTGCGCTGGTGTTTTATTTAGTAGATCAACAACTGAGTATTCTTTTTCCTGTATCTTCTGCCAGAGATCATTGGACCCAGTTTAAATAGGCCATCCAGAGGCTTGCTTACTTGATTCAACTAAGTGCTCCGGAGTATAAATTCTGTCGGTATAGTCATACCTTGTGCTGTAATTGCTTCTCCAACCATAGTTTTCCCCTTCCTTCTCGCCTCGGCGGTATAATCCCAAGGAATGTTCTGTGTATGGAATGATGTTGTGGCTGACATTGCTACAGGAATTGGCACCCTTGATTTGGTAGGTAACACAGCAACTTCAAATGGTACATGTGCCTTTGGAGACCCAAACTCTACCTCAATTGGCTCCGCGGTCTTTGCGGATGATGATGTTCTAAGCTCGAGAGGTATGGAAATATTTACTTCAGTATCCCCAGAGAGCTGGAGCTGGACTACAATTGGATTCTGTGTGACTGTTGGTTTCTTTGGCTCGTCACCTTCGGCAATTAACCCAATCGACCCTTTGGGGTCCCAATCATCTTCTACCTCAATCATTTGTACTCCTCCACCCTTATGATCAGGCAGGGGATTGTTGCGAACATTGGGAGCAGGATCCTTCGCCACGATAATCTTGTTGTCAATTAAAGGTTGGATTTTGTCCTTCAGAGATCGGCATTCATCAATGGTATGCCACTTCATGCCAGAATGGTATGCACAAGTTTTGTTTAGGTTATCCCATTGGGAAGGATTTTCTGGAGTTATGGCAGGGATAGGGGTGACGTAATCGGCGGTTTGAGTATCGCTTGGGAGGTCTACGGTCGAAGTTAGGGCGTGGCCTGGGGAAGTTTTGGCGGGCGGGAGGTGATTGGTAATGAGAAGGCTGAGCATTGTAGGCTTGTTAGACAGGTGCGGGTTGGGAGTATTTTGGTGAGGTAGGTTGATATGTGGGGGATGATTGGTAAATAGGTGATGGAATTTGGTAGGAGGGCGGATGTGTTTGGTGATTAGGGATAGGCTGATATGTGAGAGGAGGTACCGGGTAAGCTTGGTATTTTACTGGGGATTTCGTTCACTGTGTAACCATCACGGCACTCACGTCCCTTTTCTTGGATGTGCCATCAGACTGTAGAGCCTTGTTGGTAGCCTGCAATG
Organism: Nicotiana glauca; assembly: GCA_026770625.1. Classification (NCBI taxonomy): domain Eukaryota; kingdom Viridiplantae; phylum Streptophyta; class Magnoliopsida; order Solanales; family Solanaceae; genus Nicotiana; species Nicotiana glauca. The sequence goes on along the minus strand of MU670290.1, from coordinate 17,749 downwards.
CCTCAAAATTAGTAACCATACCACTTTTAATGCCTTTCTCAATCCTTTCTCCAAGCTTGATGATGTCGGAGAATTTCTGGCCCTCTATCAGCATCAACCTCTCATAATATTGTGGATCCTGAGCTCGGACGAAATACCTGTTCATCTGTTATACTTCCAAGGCCGACCTGACCTTAGCAGCCTCTGATCTCTAACGAGTAGCATACTCGCGGAATGTCTCTGTAGGTTTCTTCTTCAAATTCTGGATGTAGAAGACATCTGGTGCATTTTCTGTATTGAATCTGAACCTGTCCATGAAATCGGACGCCATCCCAACCCAGCTTGTCCACTTCTTGGGATCTTGGCTAATGTACCAAGATAGCGCATCACCTTTCAAACTTCTCATGAAGAGCTTCATGCGAATCTTTTCATCCCTTCCGACTTTGACCAGCTTATCACAGTATGTCCTCAAATGGACACTAGGATCCCCAGAGCCATTAAACATCTCGAACATAGGAGGTTTTTATCCCTCGGGAAGTTCGACATCTGGCTGAATGCAAAGGTACTCATAATTCAATCCCTCAATACCTTTGTTTCCTTCAACACCCTGGACTCGGCTAGTCAGTATCTTGAGCTTTGTAGCCAGATTCTTGATGAGAGAGTCTTTGTAATCAGACACCGGTGTGTTTGAAATGGGTTGAGTGTATTGTGACATGGTTTCCACATAGATGGGAGTATGGTGGGGATGATTATTTGGTGGTTCAGGAATGAGAAGCGGGGTGTTGTTTGAGGTGTGACAAATGTTGCAATTTTAATGGGGAGCGGGTTATTTTTGTGGTTTCGGGACGTTCTGTGGAGGTATAGGAAAGTTGACGTCTGGGGTAGGGAGGGAGAATGACAAGCTTGCTAAGTTCCAAACTTGGTCCCGTTCATCTTGAAATTTCAGTAACTTCTGTTCGAGCTGGGGGGCTCTTTCTTTGGGCCTGGATACCCTGAGGAGCCTCTACCCTTTCAACCGAGTTCTCCTTCGTGACGTTGTTCAAGTCTTCCATTTTTGCTTTGTTCTTGTTTCTGATAGGACTTGGAGGAGGAGGAGACGGAGGGCCCTTAGATGTTGTGGAGTAGGATGATGATGCCAGAGTGCATGAACTAACATTTTGGGGAGGGGTATAGAACAAAAGTAAAAAAAAAAGGTAGCAAGTTAGTACGGATTCTGAGAAAATGTTGCAATATTTAAACACATAGTATAAGAAAATAACTCGTGTCCTAAGTTGGGTGCCTCGTTGTGCCCGAGGTAGGCCTAGCGACAAGTTTATTTGGATAAACTTATAATGCTAAATGCCTCATTTTATTGATAAAAATAAGACGAATCCCAAAACGACACTAAAATTGCATAAAGTAAAATGTCACTAATGGCCGTTGGCCTTATTACATTGAAAATAAAATACTCCTAACTACTTGGTCCCTGAAGGACCTTCCCGAAACTCGGTATCTTTAGCTCCATCGAACAGCTTTACCAGCTCACGCAGCCCCAGCAGCAGATAAGCCCTAGCCAAATATCCTCCTTTATTTCCCTCAGTGTTTTTGCAATTCTCGATCCTCTGGATGAATTTCCCCTCCAGCTCTACCAAACCTCGCTCCAAATACCCTAATCACTTGTTGGCGCTGATGGCTATATCCTTCCACTCCCCGATCAACTTCTGATTTGCTTCTTGAATTTCCTGATGTTCACTCTCGCATTCCCTGATCCTCTTGCGTTGTTGGTTGTATTTAACCTAGATTTCAGCCCTCTCGTCGATGACCTTGTGACCTCGAACAGACCCAGGCTGTCCTAACCCAGCGTGATCTTCTTCTAGCCAATCTGGATAGTATGGAGCGTCCCGAGAGCAGATGATAAACTCTCCAGTGGGGAACCATTTGAACATCCACTGTACCTTGTCTTCTTTCATATTTTCAAACAACTCTACCCATCCTCGAGCGTCTTCCGGCTGAGCAAACATGTTGGGTATATAGTTCATTATCTTGGGATGGTGAAAGGCTATATGATCGTTCCACGGCCTTCGTGGAAGCTCCTGACGGTATTGACCCCTTTGAAGATGTTCTATAAGCCAGAGTTGGAGTAGTAAGTTACAACCCTCAAAGTGACTGGCCACTCGTTGACAGTTGTCCAAGGTTCGGTAGATCTCAGCAACAATCATGGGCACTATGCTGAAAGGCTTCCCTCTAATCCCTTCCATTAGTGTCTTGGTGACCATGGCTAGTCTGGTATGGATCCTAGCCTTCTTCATAGGAAACACTATCATTCCCAAGAAGCAGAACATAAACACGAAAACCCTCCTGTGGATATGTCCCAATGATGTGAGATCGAATTTATCTGTATAGGTGCTGTAGGACTTGCTATGGCCGTATCTCTCGTACAGAGAGTCGAAAGGAATATAGGAATCCTTCAAGCAGGTCAAGTCTGTGTCTTTCTTCAATCCCATCATCTTGAGAAATCCCCTACCCTTGCGATTTTCTGGCATGAGAAAACCCGGAGTCTCCCAAGGAATACCAGCTAACCCTCCTTTTTCCTCGAGCAGAGGTGTCATTTCAAGATCCCAGAGCGAAACACTGATCTATCACTGTCCCAGAATAAGGTCGCAGCCTCTATGATTTTGTTGTCAGGCTAGATTTCCAAAAGAGAGGGTAAATTCCCCAAACACTTGCGGACGAGAGTTCGGTCACTGGAATGAAGGTCTTCCCACCAGCTTAACAACCTTAGGTGAATGCTGGTTACCATGCCAAATCTGGGGATTTTGTGCCTCATTTTTTGTAAAATATAGCGTTAGTTCCTTCCCCCACCTGACTCGACTATTTATATCAATAATTCGCATAGTGGCATTTAGTTCTCCAAATTAATGCACAAAACATGGTGTTGCCCGTTTGGGTTCCAAGTAAACCTAGTGGATTTTGGACAAGGCTATCTTAAAGGGTCATTATGTGGACATCATAATTGACTCGACTAGGTTTGATAGTGATACGTGAAAAATTAAATAGAATAAGGTTTCTATTGGGTATTAGACTGGTACCCTTGAGCGGAAAACTCAAGAGGAAAAGGCATGGAACCGTCGACTGCACCACTGATCGACTGGTTTTACCACAAATATGCCTTTGCCAAATTTAGGGGGTAATAATATCGTAAGAGCGCAACCACTCATTATAAGTGTTATTATGGTATTTCTTTGTCACGAGTGGAATACGATGTTGAAGATGCAATTACAAGAATGAAACAAATTGTCATGTATTCTCACGTTCATAATGATTACAATAATTGCTAAAAAAAATTACAACGGTATTGAAGGAAAACAGTAAATGAAAGCTTTAAAGAAAAAGGAAACAAAAGCCAAGTCAGTTTCGAATAAAGGCATTAAACAAAGCAATAGAAGAAAGTAATAAAGTCACATATATAAAAAAGTGGTAAAAGCCTAAAGAATCCCCAGCAGAGTCACCATGCTGTCGACGCCCCCTTTTCCTCGCGAAATCGGGTTTACGCCATTTGGGAAGACAACTCTATTCCCGTTTGGCAATTGGGTTTTTGGAATTGAAGAGTCGCCACCTAATGATTAAGTGCATTAGGACACTAAGAGTTTTGAGTTGGAAAACCAGAGTTTGGGTAAGGGCTAGAAATTATCTCGAGGGGAAGGTGTTAGGCACCCCTCAAGATCCACTAGTGTGGTTCCCAGCCAAGCTATATTGTGACTTTAAATGCAAATAAGTATAGAAATAATTCCACACATAAGGGTTGCAAATAGGTACATAACAAACATGTTGAAATTAAGGTCCAAGTGATCTCACATTTTGTTTTTAAAAAATGTCCAAGTGAAGAAATTTAAACAAAGAAATGAATAGACGAAAATTTTGAAAAGAAAAGATTAGTGTAGTAAAAAAAAGGAATTTGGTGGCTGAAATGAGATATTGGAAAATAATAATAAAGTTACATAAGGGAAAGGGGTCGTAGGTTTGTGAACCACATTGATCATCCACACAACACCGATAGCCAATCGTACGCATATTTTTATCGCGTGATCATCATCTCCATGTCTACCCTTCCCACCCCGTTGAGTTATTAAGCGCGAAATGGTATCGTTACCTATTGCATGCTATTACCCGTCCCTTCTATCAGTCTCGGGGGCATTTAGTACTACTAATCCTAAAAGGGGAGGGAGTTTGGCTTTTCAGGGTTTAAAAGGGTAAAATTCTGACACTCAAAACACATAAAGCAGTTAATGTGGAACTAGTAGCAATTAAGGGCTCAAATAGGCCTCCTCATTTAAAGAAGCAACTTGTGTCGCATGTCTTACACATACTGATTTGGTCTTAAATAAAATTTAACATAGGAACAATTGATTTACCACATATTTTCCAGATAGGGATTCCAAATTAGTCCTGCTTAGATGTAGTTATTGAAAATTGACATAGTTGATTAATTACTTAATTATTTGCCTACGTGTTAAATGGGACCTATAGGCATAATATCTATTGATGGAATAAACTGATTGCAAAAGAATTGTTGGTAGTAAGCTCTGTGAGTATTAAATAAATTACCACTTATTTTAAACTTAGGAGCGAATGGGCGATTTAGATTTAATTGATAACTCCTATAGGCACGTTCTCTAGGCGTCACTAATTTTATCGTTGTTGTTGTCATGCAGAGATCCTATGGGCAGATCATCTATATGTAATTGGTTATTTTACTCCTATAAGCAGATTCGCCTAGTGACAGATGCATATGCAAAATGCAGGAAATCCTATAGGCATATTATCTATACGATATGCAGAATTTCAGTAACGACTTATGGACATGGTATTTATACGAAGTGCAGAAAACCTATGAGCATGGTATCTATATGAGATGCAGAAAACCTATGAACATGGTGTCTATATGAGATGCAAAAAACCTATGAACATGGTAACTATATGAGATGCAGAAGTTTTAGCAGTAGTAATTTCCTATAGACATAATATCTATATGAGATGCAGAATTTCAGTATTTAATTACTATAACAAGGTATCTACGTGAAAAATGTAGAATTTGAAAGTAAATAATTCCTAAAACATGATATCTATGTGAAATATGCAGAATTTTAAAGTGAATATCCTAAAACATGGTATCTACCCCTTTTGCATTCATTCAATACCATTCCTTTCACTATACACCCCCGGTAGTTATTACAAAATTTATTACAGACCAAATGAATCAGGGGAAAGAATAGAAACACATCAGTGATTTCATCTACATCTAATCAGCCTAATCCAGACTCAAAGTCTAACAATATGAGACAAACCAACTTCCAGAATCGGCTTTTCCAAAGCCTTTCTCTTATTTGGGGATGTGTCAAAGTTCCAAGAACTTCAAGAGTTCCAGGCAATGCTTACACCCCAAATACCATTGCTGAATCAGATTATAGTGCAGTGTGGAAGGGCCAACCCTCAAATGTCCAAGTTTAAAGGGAACTCAAGGTCCCAAGGCAAGGCTTATAGGAGGGGGGCAGAACTTAGAGACTAGGAGTAAGTGTAAGTGCAATTAAAGGGAATTAAGGGGAAGCCAGGGCAGGCTGGTGGTCATGCCCAGCAATTGGGATGCCGACACACCCCTAACCAACCTGTCAGCCTTAGAATTGGGGAGTTAAGACCTTATTAAAGGTCAGGCTCAGCCCTGGATAGCAATTGGGATGCTGCCAGGCCATACCTTAACTCAGCACACATAGGGGAATGGGGGTATGGGAGCAATTGTTTACACTAGTAGCAAGAAACAAAGAAAGAACATGCAAAAGCATATAGATACTTTAAAAATTAACTTTGCAGAGTATTGAAAGCAGGCATGGATACAGGGACTGTAAATAAACACATTAGAAAGATATTGAAATTAATTTTAGGACATACCAGTTCAAAGAAGCAAGTAAGGAGAAACCGTAGCATATGAAAGCCAAAGTGTAGTCAAGAAGCAAGAGTATAAGTTTAGAAGAGAGTTGTGATTTCTGTATGCTTAATCGTGTGTCTTTTGAAAGAGAGTCGTGCATTTATTGTGCAGAAAGCAGGCAAAAATAAGGTAAGAAAATAATTGAAGACTAATTGTAAATCAATTACATAAGACTCCCTTTAATTAAGGGATTCAAATTCAAATGGGTATAAAACAATAAAGGAAAGAAATTAATAAAACAGTTGTGTAAAACATGCAATTGAGGGCAGATACATAAAGGTTATTTAAGGACAGGGTCTTGACAGTACACGGTTTGTGCAAATAAGGCAAGGAAGTCAGTAAACAGCTAGGAAATCAGAGATCAAAGATTTGGTATGAATGAACCAAGTCAGAAAAAGGTAAAGAGAGGCTTTAATTAAGAAGAATCAGTAGCAGTCAATTAACCCCCCCAAAAAAGGATTCTGATTCGAACACAAGTTGGAAAACCTTTTGAAGAAATATTTTAACACATATAAAAGGGGTTGTCATGCTAAACAGAAGAGTCTAATATAGAAGAATCCATACAAAAAAGGATTCAAACTCAGTACATGGATCCAAAGTGAGTTTGAGAGAGTCCATGGCTCAAGTAGAACCCTATTCCAAACACACAAGACCAAACTCGCCAAAATCTCCAAATCCTAGGGTTTTTGACTTGAATCAAATGCAAAGAAGATAAAACAAGCAGATACAGTAGAAAGTTTAATGCAAACAGAGTCGGGGAATTAATTCGAAACACAATGAGAGTAGAAGGAATAGCAGAGGAAAATATGCTTAAGCGGGCACAGTAAGAACACTTAATGAACATGGTAGGAAAATACAGTAGGCAAAGCATATCAAGTCATAGTGGAAGGCAAGTAACAGAACATAGCACGTGTAAACATAGCATAGAAACATAGCATCGAAATGCGGTAGAAGGAAGAAAAAAATATAGCCACCATAGTAGAAGGACATGTGTAAAAAAGAAAACATAAGAAGATAGTAGAGACAAACATACACAAGAAAGGGAGAAGAAAAGTCGGAAAACACTTAAGCATTTTTTCAGAAACCCTAAATTAGAAGGAAGTGACTTTGAAAGCAAATTTTTTTAATGAAAAGTTGAGGAAACCTTTTTAAAAACTCAAAGCTAAGCATGAATACACACAGATTTGAAGAGAATCGGAGAAAAACCTCGAATAGCTAGGGTTTCAGGAGAACCCTAGAATGAGAAAGGCTTGAAAATGTTCGATCTAAGTCGGATAAGATTGGAAACTTGCACAGGAGGCTAAGATATGCCGGAACCAAGTTGGAGATGGCTGAAAACCTTTGAGGTCTAGCATCAAACCTTCGAATACCAAGCACACAAGAGCGATAGGAGGTGAGTATGAGGGTTTCATGGCCTGAGAAGCCATGAAAACCGACAAGAATCGAAGGGATTAGGGTTAGCTTGGGTGGCGGCAACTAGGGTTTGCAGAGAGAATGGGAGAGGACGGGGATTCAAGGGCGGCGGGTAGGAAAAGTGATTTAGGGTTAAGGGGTGTTGGGGAATTAAAAAAGGAAAGGGTGAATCAGGGCCGTTGATCAAAATGATCAACGGCAATGATTAAAAGAAAATCCGGGTGTGTTTGAAAAATGGTTATGGGTTCGGGTAAAATAATAAATTGGGTTGGGTAATTTGAGGGTTAAGATTGAAATAGAAATAGGCTGTAATTGTAAATAAAAGAGGCTAAATGTTAAATAGCCATTTTTTCCCTTTTATTTTATAAAAAATAGTAAAAACAATTTTAAAAGTAAATTAAAAGTACAGAACTAATTAATAATATATAAATATTAATTTAAAAATGTTGGGAGAAATTTTATCTCTATAAAATATTATTAATCGCAAGATAGGCTATAATCGCAATTGTATGAAATTTAGCTTTTAAAATACCAAATAAATTTGTAAAATTGTACAAAAAATAACTTTAATTATGTTTTGGGGTAAATATGAAAATAAAACAAATAATTCACTAAAATTGATAGTCTTGGAAATAAATACTAATTTTTGTATTGTTAAAATGGAAAAAAAATTGCTTTTAAAAATCTTTAAAAAATCATGAAAAATACCAAAACACTTAGTTATGCCTATATACGCATATACATGCTATTTTGAAATCTTTTTTTATATAAAAAATATATAGGAAAAATTGGGTGTCAACAGCTGCCCCTCTTTATCCGGGAAGGATGAAAGAGTTATCAGGTAAAGATATGATGGACAATTTTGACCGAAAGAGATGATGTGCAAGGTTTTTATCGAGCTCTGGCTCCTGAGCTACCTATATATCCCTGGTTTTACAGGAATCAGGCCATATGTAGTTCAGGATCCATAGACAAAATATGCCGATTGAGGTTTTGAAAAGAATGGATGCGATGCTTAGGTTGATAAAGGTAGTTGAAGTCGACAGGCTGCGGGAACCGGAGCGGGATCGCTCCTGCTGAGATGACCATTGCTAGTCGGTGTACCTGTAAATGAGCAATACAAACATATTGTGCATAAACTTAAACGTGATGTAAGTTCCCGTAGGACCATGAATGCTGTCGACGCCCCATTTTCCTCGCGAAATTGGGTTTACGACATTTGGGAAGACAATTCTATTTCCGTTTAGGAATTGAGTTTTTGGATTTGAAGAATCGCCACCTAATGATTAAGTGCATTAGGACACTAAGAGTTTTGAGTTGGAAAACAAGAGTTCGGGTAAGGGCTAGAAATTATCTCGAGGGGAAGGTGTTAGGCACCCCTCAAGATCTACTAGTGTGGTTCCCGGCCATGCTATGTTGTGAATTTAGATGCAAATAATTATACAAATAATTCCACATATAAGGGTTGCAAATAGGTACGTAACAAACATGTTAAAATTAAGGTCCAAGTGATCTCACATTTTGTTTTTAAAAAATGTCCAAGTGCAGGAATTTAAACAAAGAAATGAATAGACGAAAATTTTGGAAAGAAGAGATTAGTGCAGTAAAAAAAAAGGAATTTGGTGGCTGAAATGAGATATAGGAAAATAATGATAAAGTTACATAAGGGAAAGGGGTCCTAGGTTTGTGAACCACATGGATCATCCATACAACATCGATAGCCAATCATACGCATAGTGTTATCGCGTGATCATCATCACCATGTCTATGCATCCCACCCCCATTGGGGTATTAAGCGCGAAATGGTATCGTTACCTACTGCATGCTATTACCCGTCCCTTCTATCAGTCCTGGAGGCATTTAGGACTACTAATCCTAAATGGGGAGAGAGTTTGGCTTTTCAGAGTTTAAAAAGATAAAATTCTAGGGCGATAGTCAAAACACATAAAGTAGTTAATGGGGAACTAGTAGCAATTAAGGGCTCAAATAGGCCTCCTCATTTAAAGAAGCAACTTGTGTCGCATGTCTTACACATACTGATTTGGTCTTAAATTAAATTTAACGTTGGAACAGTTGATTTACCACATATTTTCCAGATAGGGAGTCCAAATTAGTCCTGCTTAGATGTAGTTGTCGAAAACTGACATAGTTGATTAATTACTTAATTATTTGCTTACGTGTTAAAAGGGACCTATAGGCATGATATCTATTGATGGAATAAACTGATTGCAAAAGAATTGTTGTTTGTAAGCTCTGCGAGTATTAAACAAATTACCACTGATTTTAAACTTAGGAGCGAATAGGTGATTCAGATTTAATTGATAACTCCTATAGGCATGTTCTCTAGGCGTCACTGATTTTATCGCTGTTGTTGTCATGTAGAGATCCTATGGGCAGATCATCAATATGTAATTGGTTATTTAACTCCTATAAGCAGATTCGCCTAGTGATAGATGCATATGCAAAATGCAGGAAGTCCTATCGGCATATTATCTATGTGATATGCATAATTTCACTAACGACTTATGGACATGGTATTTATACGAAGTGCAGAAACCCTATGAGCATGGTATCTATATGAGATGCAGAAAACCTATGAATATGGTGTCTATATGAGATGCATAAAACCAATGAACATGGTGTTTATATGAGATGCAGTAAACCTATGCACATGGTGTCTATATGAAATGCAGAAGTTTTAGCAGTAGTACTTCCCTATAGACATGATATCTATATGAGATGCAAAATTTCAGTATTTAATTCCTATAACATGGTATCTACGTGAAAAAAAGTAGAATTTGAAAGTAAATAATTCCTAAAACATGATATCTTCGTGAAATATGCAGAATTTGAAAGTGAATAAACTAAAACATGGTATCTACCCCTTTTGCATGCATTCAATCCCATCCCATTCACTGTACACCCCCAGTAGTTATTGCAAAATTTATTACAGACCAAATGAATCAGGGGAAAGAATAAAAATACATTAGTGATTGCATCTACATCTAATCAGCCTAATCCAGACTCAGAGTCTAACAATATGAGATAAACCAACTTCCATGATCGGATTTTCCAAAGCCTTTCTCTTATTTGGGGATGTGTCAAAGTTCCAAGAAACTTTAAGAGTTCCAGGCAATGCTTACACCCCAAATACCATTGCAGAATCAGATTATAGTGCAGTGTNGGGGGGGGGGGGAGAAGAACATAGAGACTAGGAGTAAGTGTAAGTGCAATGAAAGGGAATTAAGGGGAAGCCAGGGCAGGCTGGTGGTCATGCCCAACAATTGGGATGCTGGCACACCCCTGACCAACCTGTTAGCCTTAGAATTGGGGAGTTAAGACATTATTGAAGGTCAGGCTTAGCCCTGGACAGCAATTGGGATGCTGCCAGGCCATACCTTAACTCAGCACACATAGGGGAATAGGGGTATGAGTGCAATTGTTTACATTAGCAGCAAGAAACAAAGAAAGAATAGGCAAAAACATATAGATACTTTAAAAATTGACTTTGGAGAGGATTGAAAGCAGGCATGGATACATGGACTGTAAATAAACACATTAGAAAGATATTGAAATTAATTTTAGGACATACCAGTTCAAAGAAGGAAGTAAGGAGAAACAGTAACCTTATGAAAGCCAAAGTACAGTCAAGAAGCAAGAGTATAAGTTTAGAAGAGAGTTGTGATTTCTGTATGCTTAATCGTGTGTCTTGCAAAAGAGAGTCGTGCATTTATTGTGCAAAAAGGCGGAAAAAATAAGGTAAGAAAATAATTAAAGACTAATTGTAAATAAATTACATAAGACTCCCTTTAATTAAGGGATTCAAATTCAAACGGGTATAAAACAATTAAGGAAAGAAATTAATCAAACAGTTGTGTAAAGCATGCAATTGAGGGTAGATGATTTGTGCAAATAAGGCAAGGTAGTCAGTTAACAGCCAGGAAATCAGAGATCAAAGATTTGGTATGAATGAACCAAGTCAGAAAAAGGTAAAGAGAGGCTTTACTTAAGAAGAATAAGTAGCGATCAATTAACCCCCCAAAAAAAGGATTCTGATTCGAACACAAGTTGGGAAACCTTTTGAAGAAAGATTTTAACACATACAAAAGGGGTTGTCATGCTAATCAGAGGAGTCTAGTATAGAAGAATTCATACACAAAAGGATTCAAACTCAGTACATGGATCCAAAGTGAGTTTGAGAGAGTTTAGGGCTCAAGTAGAACCCTAGTCCAAACACACAAGACCAAACTCGCCAAAAACCCAAAATCCTAGGGTTTTTGACTTGAATCAAATGCAACGAAGAGAAAACAAGCAAATACAGTAGAAAGTTTAATGCAAACAGAGTCAGGGAATTAATTCGAAACACAATGAGACTAGAAGAAACAGTAGAGGAAAATATGCTTCAGCGGGCACAATAAGAACACTTAATGAACATGGTAGGAAAATACAGTAGGCGAATCATATCGAGTCATAGTGGAAGGCAAGTAACAGAACATAGCCTGTGAAACCATAGTATAAAAACATAACCCGGTAGAAGGAAAAACAAAATATAGCCACCATAGTAGAAGAACATGTGTAAAAAAAGAAAACATAAGAACATAGTAGAGACAAACATACAAGAGAAAGGGAGAAGAAAAGTCGGAAAACACTTAAGCATTTTTTCAGAAACCCTAAATCAAAAAGAAGTGACTTTGAAAGTAAAAGTTTTTAAAGAACAGTTGGGGAAACCTTTTAAAAACTGAAAGTAAAGCATGAATACACGCAAATCTGAAGAGAATCGGAGAAAAACCTCGAACAGCTAGGGTTTCAGGTGAACCCTAGAATGAGATAAGCTTCGAAAATGTCCGATCTAAGTCGGATAAGACTGGAAACAGGTTCAGGAGGCTAACATATGCCGGAGCCAGGCCTGAGATGGACGGAAATCTCAAGTCGGCAGAGGTCTGGGATCCACCTTTGATGTCTATCCTCAAACCATCGAATACCGAGCACACAAGAGCGATATGAGGTGAGTATGAGGGTTTCATGGCCTGGGAAACCATAGAAACCGACAAGAAACGAAGTGATTAGGGCTAGCTTGGGTGGCGACGACTTGGGTTTGCAGAGAGAATGGGAGAGGAAGGGGATTCAAGGGCGGCGGGTAGGAAAAGTGATTTAGGGTTAAGGGGTGTTGGGGAATTAAAAAAGGAAAGGGTGGATAGGGCCGTTGATCATTAAAAGAAAATTCGGGTGTGTTTGAAAAATGGGTTAAGGGGTTGGGTAAAATATTAATTTGGGTTGGGTAATTTGAGGGTTAAAATTGAAATAGAAATAGGCTGTATTGTAAATAAAAGAGGCTAAATGATAAATAGCTATTTTTCCCTTTTGTTTTATAAAAAACTAGTAAAAATGATTTTAAAAGTAAATTAAAAGCACTGAACTAATTAACAATATATAAATATTAAATTAAAAATGTTGGGACCAATTTTATAGCTATAAAATATTATTAATCGTAAGATAGGCTATAATCATAATTGTATGCAATTTAGCTTTTAAAATACCAAATAAATTTGTAAAAATGTACAAAAATTACCTTAATTATATTTTGGGGTAAATATGAGAATAAAATAAATAATTCACCAAAATTGATAGTCCTGGGAATAATTACTGATTTTTGTATTGTTAAAATGGACAACAAATTTCTTTTAAAAATCATGAAAAATACCAAAACACTTAGTTATGCCTATATACGCATATACATGCTATTTTGAAACCTTTTTGTATATAAAAAAATATATAGGAAAAAATTGGGTATAAACAGCTGCCCCTTTTTACCCGGGAAGGATGGAAGAGTTATCGGGTAAAGATATGATGGCCAATTTTGACCGAAAGAGATGATTTGCAAGGTTTTGACTGAGCTCTAACTCCTGTGTTGCCTACATATCCTTGGTTTTATAGGAATCAGGCTATATGTAGTTCATGATCCATATACGAAATATGCTGATGGAGGTTTTGAAAAGAATAGACGCGATGTTTAGGTTGAGAAAGGTAGTTGAAGTCGACAGGCTGCGGGAACCGGAGCGAGATCGCTCCTGCTGAGACAACCGTTGCTAGCCGGTGTACCTGCAAATGAGCAATACAAGCATATTGTGCATAAAATTAAACGTGATGCAAGTTCCCGTAGGACCATGAATGTTGTCTTTGGATGGGTAGGATGACGTCCTCAGACCATGACGTCCTGGGCCATGAAGAGTATAATAAAAGATTTGCAGGCTATGAAATGATATTCTCGGGCTATGATGATGGTGCCTCCGAACCATGACGCGAACCCAGGCCATGGTATGGCATTCTCGTGCTATGAAAATGGTGCCTCCGAACAATGGCGATCTTTCAGCCCATGAAATGCAGAAGGTGGCGATCTTTCAGCCTTTGAAATGGAAAAGGTGGTGATCTTTCAGCCGATGCAAGATGGAGGTGAACGCGGCAATATTTCAGCCATGCGAGAAAATAAATGAAGTGGCGATCTTTCAGCCAGGCAAGAAAAATGAAAGCGGCGATATTTCAGCCATGCAAGAGTAAATAAAAGCGACGATATTTCAACTACGCGAGAAAATAAATGAAGTGGCAATCTTTAAGCCGATATAGAGATTTAAATGAAGTTGGCGATATTTCAGTCAATGTAAAGCATAAATGTAAATGGCGGTATTCCAGCCAATGTAAATATTTAAATAGAGTTGGCGATCTTTCAGCCGATACAAATAAGATGTGGCGATATTTTAGCCATGCAGGATGGAGGTAGTGCTTAACCTCGAAAGGCAGAAAAGTAGCCTTATGCAGGGCAAGGAAATGCAGGATGGAGACAGTGCTTAGTCCCGGAAGGCCGAAAGGTAGCCTTATGCAATGCAAGGAAATGCAGGATGGAGACAGTGCTTAGTCTCGGAAGGCACAAAGGTAGCCTTATAAAATGAAAGGAAATGCAGGATAGAGATAGTGATTAGTCTCGGAAGGCAGAAAGGTAGCCTTATGCAATGCAAGGAAATGCAGGATGAAGACAGTGCTTAGTATCGGAAGGCAGAAAGGTAGCCTTATGCAACGCAAGGAAATGCAGGATGGAGATAGTGCTTAGTCTCGGAAGGCAGAAAGGTAGCCTTATGCAATGCAAGGAAATGCAGGATGAAGACAGTGCTTAGTCTTGGAAGGCAGAAAGGTAGCCTTTTGCAATGTAAGGTAATGCAGGATGGAGACAGTGCTTAGCTTCGGAAGGTAGAAAGGTAGTCTTATGCAATGCAAGGAAATGCAGGATGGAGACAGTGCTTAGTCTCGGAAGGCGGAAAGGTAGCCTTATGCAATGCAAGGAAATGTAGGTGGAGACAGTGCTTAGTCTCGGTAGGCAAAAAGGTAGCCTTATGCAATGCAAGGAAATGCAGGATAGAGACAGTGCTTAGTCTCGGAAGGTAAAAAGGTAGCCTTATGCAATGCATGAAGTAAAGGTGAAGAGTAACAAAATTTCTTAGCTGAGAGACGATAGCTGCTAGTTGATTGTCATTGTGGCTGCTCGGAATGTCGTGCGCGGATAGCACTTGTAAATGGGCGATGATTCTGAGGGTCGTATTCCTAAAAAAACATGTGTATGTAATCGTATCTTCTAACTTTATGCCCTGGTGTGCCTGCACTCAAAGAAAAATCATGAGTTTTGTAATGGGGGAAGGTTAGTTCGTCTTCCCGTAGACTTCGCTCGTCCTACTCGGCTCTTGCTTTCATTGGGGTAGCGTTGCTTAACAAAGCAATTTTGATAGTAGCCATGCATGATTTAGTAAAAAGTATGATGTAAATACATAATTTAAAATGATTTTCTTTTAGATGAACCGATGACCGCGACGCGGTTCAAGATATTGCGACCTCTTTTGCTCTAGAATTCTGAGGGTCCTCCTCAAAATTCTACCCCAATTTACTGGGCTGGTGTTTCTGACGGCTGCGCGCGATGAATGGCTAAAAGTTAACTTCGGCATTTTGAGGGTCCTCCTCAAAATTCTACCCCAGTTTCCAATATCGGGGAAATGAAAATTTTATTGAATTGTGACCGAACTCATAGGGTTGCCTACGTATCCCCTCTTAAACGGAAATCAGGTCAGGTGTAAATCAAATTACATCATACAGAAATTATAATGATTACACATAATAGCGTTTGACTGCATCTGAGTTGATTGGTTTTGGCCAAACTTCTCCGTCCATTTTTGCAAGTATGAGGGCTCCTCCTGTTAGAACCCGGTGAACCATGTACGGGCCTTGCCGATTAGGAGCGAACTTTCCTTTGACCTCATCCTGATGTGGAAAAATTTTCTTCAACACCAGTTTCCCCAGTGTGAATTGTCTCGGCTTGACTCTTTTGTTGAAGGCTCTAGACATCCTATTCTGATACAACTGACCATGGCAAACTGCATTCAGTCTTTTCCCGTCTATAAGGGCTAATTGCTCATAATGACTCTTTACCCATTCTGCATCTTCAAGTTTTGCTTCCTGTACAATCCTCAAGGAAGGAATCTATGCATTGGCTGGAATGACTGCCTCGGTACCGTAAATAAACATATATGGTGTCGCCCCAGTGGATGTGTGGACTGTGGTACGGTATCCCAATAAAGCAAAGGATAGCTTTTCGTGCCAGTGCTTGTGTTTTTCTATCATTTTCCTTAGTATCTTTTTGATGTTCTTATTGGACACTTCTACAGATCCATTCATCTGAGGTCTGTAGGCTGTAGAATTCTTGTGCTTGATCTTGAACTTCTCACACATTGATTTTATCAGATTGGAACCACTATCAGTGATGATTGACTCTAGGACGCCGAACCGGCAAATGATACGGTCGCGGACAAAGTTTGCCACAACCTTTTTGGTTACTGCCTTATACGATGCTGCTTCAACCCATTTGGTCAAATAATCAATTGCCACTAGAATGAACCTGTGCCCGTTTGATGCGGCGGGCTCGATAGGTCCAATGACATCCATTCCCCAAGCGGCGAACGACAATGGTGAGCTTGTTGCATTAAGCTCATTAGGAGGCACCTTTATCATGTCTGCATGAATCTGGCAGCGATGGCACTTTCGAACATATTGGATGCAGTCCGTCTCCATAGTCATCCAGAAATAACCAACTCGGAGTATTTTCTTGGCTAAGACAAAACCATTCATGTGCGGGCCATAAGTCCCTGCATGGACCTCTTCCAACAACCTAGATGCTTCCTTTTCTTCGACACGTCTTAGTTATCCCAAATCGAGATTCCTCCTATACAGGATTCCTCCACTGTGAATGAAGTGATTGGATAACCTCAGTAGTGTGCTCCTCTGAGTAGGGTTTGTAAGTTCTGGGTATTCTCCTATTGATAGATACTTTTTGATGTCATGAAACCATGGTTCTCCATCTGCTTCTTCTTCGACATGAGCACAGTAAGCGGGTTGATCCTAGATTTTTACCGGGATAGGATCAATGAATTTCTTATCTTGATGCTGAATCATGGATGATAGAGTAGCCAATGCATCGGCGAACTCATTCTGGACTCTGGGGACATGCCAAAATTATGTCTTTGTAAACCTCTTCCTTAATTCCTGTACATGATGCAAATACAGAAGTATTTTGGAGTTCTTCGTTGCCTATTCTTCTCGGACCTGATGTATGAGCAACTTAGAATCCCCGATCACTTGAAATTCTTGAACGTTCATGCCAATGGCTAGCGTGAGCCCTAAGATGCAGGCTTCGTACTCGGCCATGTTGTTAGTGCACGGGAATTTGAGTTTGGCAGACACCGGATAATGCTGACCTATTTCTGATACTAAAACTGCCCCTATTTCAACTCCTTTGAAATTTGCTACTCCGTCGAAAAACATTCTCCAGCCATCGAAGGATTCTGCAATGTCTTCTCCTATGAAAGAGACCTCCTCGTAGGGAAAAAACGTTTTTAGAGGATCGTATTCTCCGTCCAGGGGATTTTCGGCAAGATGATCTGCAAATGCCTGTCCTTTGATTGCTGAGTTACGTAGGCGATATCAAATTCACTCAGCAGGATTTGCCATTTGGCTAGCTTGCCCATGGGCATGCACTTCTGAAAGATGTACTTCAGCGGATCCATCCTTGATATGAGATAAGTGGTATATGCATAGAAATAATGCCTCAACTTCTTAGCTACCCAAGTCAGAGCACAACAAGTGCGTTCTAGCAAGGAATACTGGGCCTCGTACCGGGTGAACTTCTTGCTGAGATAGTAGATGGCTTGCTCCTTTCTCCCTTTTTCATTATGTTGTCCCAAAACACAACCAAATGCCTTATCCGATACCGCAAAGTATAGCAATAGCGGTTGTGAGCACGTGATTTTTACCCCAAGTAAAGAATTCAAAAAAATTAATTAAAAAATAAATAAATAAAAGGGAATT
>MU670287.1:37470-55085 GCA_026770625.1 Nicotiana glauca | reverse complement strand
AAATCCATTCCGAGCCCTCTAACTCATAAGTCAACATCCGGTTGACTTTTCCAAACTAACCTTCTCTTAAGGAGACTAATTGTCTCATTTCCAACCAAACTCTATCCGAATTACTTCAAATTCACCAAACACATATAATGAAACATATAGAAGCATAAAACAGGGAAAGCGGGGCGGAAATACCTGAGACGATGGGTCGGGTTGTTACATAATATATATATACTTACGCTATACTATGCACTAATTATAAGTGTATTAGCTAATATTATATCGAATGTAGCTTATATATATATATATATGTGTATACATATATATATATATAATATTTATACTTACGCTATACTATGCACTAATTATAAGTGTATTAGGTAATATTATATTGAATGTAGCTTATATATATATATATATATATATATATATATAATATATATACTTACGCTATACTATGCACTAATTATAACTGTATTAGGTAATATTATATCGAACTTAGCTTTTATATATATACACTTACGCAGTATTATGCACTAATTATAAGTGTATTAGTGTAACAATCCGGCCGGTCGTTTTTGGAATTTACGTCCCGAACCCCTATTAGCTGCTTTCCCCAAGTTTATTTCTCCTATTTTGATTTTCCAGGATGTTCGATTTTAAATTTCGGAGAGTTTTGGGACACTTAGTCCCTATATTAGAGCTTAAGCCTTAGAAGTTTGACCATAGTCGGAACGGTATGAAGACGATCTCGGAATGGAAATCTGATGGTTCTGTTAGCTTCGTTAGGTGATTTCGGGTTAAGGGGCATGATCGAATCGTATTTTGGAGGTCCGTAGCTAATTTAGGCTTGAAATGCCGAAAGTTGAATTTTTGAAGTTTTCGGTTCGATAGTGAGATTTTGATCCGAGGGTCGGAATAGAATTCTGAGAGTTTTAGTAGTTCCGCTATGTCAATTGGGATGTGTTTGCAAAATTTTAGATCATTCGGCCGAGTTTTGATAGACTTTTTGATCGAAAATGTGTTTTAGAGTTTTTGGAATTCTTAGGCTTGAATTCGATGTAAAATTGGTGCTTTGGATGTTGTTTTGAGCGTTTCAAAGGTGGGAACAAATTTGAATGACATTTTAGGACTGGTTAATGTATTTTGTTGAGGTCCCGAGGGCCTCGGGTGGATTTCGGAAGGTTAATGGATCGATTTAGACACGAAAAATAAAGCTGCTGCATTTTTATCACAGTACTGTGAACAGTAGCTTTGAACAGTATGCACGAAATTCTAGACAGAATGCAAATTCTAAAAAAAAAGGATTTCATCCCATTTATCCATTTTCACCAAATTGGAGCTCGGGGAGATGCAAATTTCGGGAGATTTTCAGAGAAAATAACGGGGTAAGTGTTCTTAACTTAATTATGGTTAGATAACTCGAATCTATTACAAGTTTTGGCATTAAATCCGTGATTTTAGTTAGAAAAGTTTAGAAAAACCTCTCGGATAGATTTGATTATATGAGGGTCGAAATATTATGGGATTTGGATAATTTTGGTATGTTTAGAGAGCGTGAGGTTTCTGGAAATATAAATTTTACCCGATTCCGAGACGTGGGCCCCAGGGGCATTTTGGTCATTTCATATAATTTCGCGTATTAGCTTAGAATTTAATTGTGAAATCGGTTACTTGAAGTATTATTTACAATATGCAATTTAATTGAATAGATTTGGGCCATTTGGAGTCGGATACTCGTGGCAAAAAGCGTGGTTTCGGGTTGACTTGCATTAGTTCGAGGTAAATGGCTTGTCTAACCTTGTGTGGGGGACTCTTCCCTTAGGATTGATATTTTGGTAATTGAAATGCCATGTACGTGAGGTGACGAGCGCTTACTTGTGCTAATTATTGAAAATTCTATTTTCATTAAAAATAGCCTTAAATTGTATTTTTCCTTTCTTATTTATACTACTTGGAATTAAGTCTGGTGTTAATCTAGGGAAGCATGTCTAATTGACTTAATTGATTTACTTGCTCAAAATGCCTTATTTGGATTCTGTGCAGCAGACTAGGCTAGACTATTTGTTTGCCTTATTGTGAAGTTGATATTTTTCTGAGTATTTCTCTGATCTTGTTGAGTATTTACATTGGGACTACGAGTTTGATTCCCAGGAGATCCCCCTTGTTTGTTTACTTTGGGACTACGGGTTCGATTCCCGGGAGATCCCCCCTACACATTTATATTTGGGACTATGGGTTCGATTCCCGGGAGATCCCCCTGCACAGTTATATGGAACTACGGGAATACACCCGGTAGATTCCCCCACTACTAGGTATTTATATTTGGGACTACGGGTTAGATTCCCGAGAGATCCCCTGCACATTGATTGTTGGACTACGGACGGTATCCCGGAAGATCTACTGGACATATTTATATTTGGGACTACGGGTTAGATTCCTGGGAGATCCCCTGCACATTGATAGTTGGACGAAGGGACGGTATCCCGGGAGATCCACTGGACATAGTTATATTTGGGACTACGGGTTAGATTCTCGGGAGATCCCCCGTACATTGATAGTTGGACTACGGGACGGTATCCCAGGAGATCCACTGGACAGGTGAAATGAAAATGGAACTCAAGACGGTATCCTAGAGATTTCCGGTTGGTATTACTGGTACTAAATTCTCTTTCCTCCAGTATTTACATTGTATTCATGTTGTTCTGTGAACTTGTTGATGTTCTCCATACACTGAGTTATTTTACTATTGTTCACACTTATTTATACCGCTTTATTCCACACTATTGGATTATATCTTGTATTTTATCTCAGTAGGGTCCTGACCTTCCTCGTCACTAACCAACTGAGGTTAGGCTTGGCACTTACTGAGTACCGATGTGGTGTACTCATGCCCTTTCTGTGCATGTTTTTCATTTGCAGACCCAGGTACTTCTATTCAATCCTATCACCCCTGAGGGGAGATGACTACTCTAGCAACTTCGAGGTATATCTGCCACGTCCGCAGACCAAGGAGTCTCTTTCTAATCTTGTGTTTAGCATTTGTTCCTTCTGTACTTTTGTTCTTGTTAGACATTCTGGAGATTAGATCTATGTAGTACTTTCTTAGCTTGTGGATCCATGAGTTTCCGGGTTTTGTAATAGTGTATCAGAATTTGAAGTTGTGTTTAAATACCAAGCGGCATTTACATATTGTTCCATTCAGTTATTTTGACTTTTGTCTAATTAATTCCGCAAGTTTAGCTTATTTTCGCATTATTAGGCTTACCTAGTCTTAGGGACTAGGTGCCGTCACGATAGTTCATTGAGGGTGAACTGGGGTCGTGACAAGTTGATATCAGAGCTCTAGGTTCATAGGAGTCATGGATCACAAGCCAGTTTATTAGAGTCTCGTTGATCGGTACGGAGACTTCTGTTCTTATCTACGAGAGGCTATGTAACCGTTAGGAAAATTTCACTTCATTTTATTCCTTATCGTGCGACATTTATTCAGTTTGGAGCCTATATTATATGTTCTTTTTGCACCCACTCGTGTATTGAAATTTGCGCAATCGGTATCAATTATGCGCCAACGGTTCATGATGCTACAAAAAGATTATAAAGGAGCCAATAATTTGCTCAACCATTGTTACCGCGTATCATCCATATCGATAATACAGAAGTATTGAGAGATCATTCAGTTGTGCACATGGGGGTGCAATAGGTTCTGACATCTGGTTGATAAGTACGGTCTTAAGAAGGTTCACTTAATTGCCTAATCATCGCGATAGTGGTAGAGTCATGAGGTGGATGTAGATATGAAGATAGTTGGTGGTAATAGAGACTATGTGGTTCATATGAGATTTCTATTTAGCGAAGGGTACAACTAGCAACCGAGATACTGGAGGAAGTAAGTTTAACTGTCATAAGAATGACATATGCCAAACGAATGTCTTGAGGTGTCTTATGATGGTGACGTACGAGCGATAAAGGTTAGTATTGTGGAGTATCGGGATGTATCTTATGGCTTTGCACCAAGTGAAGGGAGTCCACTATCAACGATCAAATTGTGGGTCATGTGTCATATCAGATTTGACCTGAGATGTATTTATGTGGTATTCAAAAGTTCTCTGAAACTTGTATATGAGTAAGAGCTGAGATTTATATAGGATGATGTTGGGACTTCTGTTATTCCTATGTCCATAATAATTCTACATTTCAGTATCAGCGGGGAAATGGAAACAATTTCAGAATACTCATAGTGCTCCAGTTAATCTGGGCACTCTCATGGGACAGTCATCTTTTAATGCACCACTAGCATAAGATTCCTTAAATGGTTATTCTAGTTATCCGGCACAGACTTAGTATGAGTAGCCAAACTGCAGATGGGTTGTTATGAATATGGTGATACTAGAAACATCATGAGAAATTGTCCCAGACTTGGGAGAAATCTATTTCATCAGAACACTCGGTCCACACACTCCATTATAGTTACTAATCTACATACACTACAAGTTAGAAATGGAGGGCGAGTGGGTAGATGTCACCTAAGAGGTGGAGGCCCGACTCATTGATATAATTGTTATGGTGTGGCTTACATGTAAAATTTCAATTGTTATAAACAGGATTTTTTTTCCTTAAATCGATTCGGTTATGAGTATCGAGGCAAGTCCTCTTAATATGCTCCACTCATGAATGGGCTTCGTAATCCTGAAATCTACTTATGTGAATACTCACGTTGGGTTCTATATGGAGATAGTTATTTTTATCATTATGTGTTGGTCACTAAGAATAGCTATGAGGCTAAAAGTGACATCCTATTACTTACTACAGTGGGTTTTGATGTGAATTCGGGATAATTAAATTCAAATGTGAATTATATGCCCTATCGGTATGAGGGTTCATTATATGTTGTGATTTTTCTGACGGAGATTATTTAAAAGATGAAAGAAAGGAAATGAAAATTTTCAGTTGGCACAATGTACAAATACTTGTGATTCAGAGTTGAGGACGAGATCCTCTTATTTTTATATGATGTGAAATATTTAAACCGGGCTACAAGCTGCGGTGGATGTTATATAAGGACGAGGTTCTGGTGGTGAAAAATTTATGTGTTTAAAATTCTCCTTTTATGAAATTAAAACTTGTGTACTATATTTTAAATGGGAGTCATGCATGTTAGGCTTATTTGACAATTCATGTATATTTTCTGTTCATATTCAACTATTTTTGTGTTGTAAACGTTGAGTTTTAGCCTATGAGATGGGTGCCTAAGTGGAGATAAATGTGACTCGTTAATTCGGGTAAGTAATTATGAGGTCTCCACGCCTCTTTGTGAGTAAAGTGGAGGTCTGAAATGAGATGTTTGTTAACATAAGGTTAATTGGCAATGTTGTGATTTATGAACAACTATTATGGCCAAAGACGTGATTATGGGCATGCATATGATGTATTTCATGTCCAGATATCATTATGATAATGCGATGCTTGTAATGTTGATATTAGTGTCACTAATATATACATTGTGGTATTTCATTGGGTTGTGGATGTGTTGTTGGGAGTTGTTTTGGTGTTACTCTGGCAGGTGGATAAGCCCTATTACAGGGGGGCTCTGCCAAAATTTCTGAAAAATTTGAGACATTAAGATGTGCGAAGTAAGAGATAAGCTACGTTATGTATTTGAGGACGAATGACCCTAAGTGGGAGAGAATGTAACATCCTGGAAAAAAAAATTTTTGAAGTATTTAAGCACTATTAAGGGTTGAAGTGTGTTGAAATAAGACTAATGCAGTGTGATGATGTGGAATTTGGGTCCTATGACGAATGTCAGATGTTGAAGTTTGGATCCTGTCCTAAGGTTATGGACTAAGAATGAGGTGAAACCTTCAGTTAAGTTGAAGTATCAGTTACAGGAATTTGCTTGATAAGGGTTTTATTCGGCCCAGTGTATCACCTTGGGGTGTTCCTGTCTTGTTTGTGAAGAAATAGGATGGTTCCATGCGTATGTGTATTGATCATCGCCATTTTAATAAGACTACAGTGAAGAACCGTTGTTCATCCTTGTATTCATGATCTGGTTAACTAGCTTCAGAGTGCACGGGTGTTTTCTAAGATTTGACTTGGGCTCAGGTTACCATCAGTTGAAGGTTCGGGAGCCAGATATCCCGAAGCCTGCTTTTAGGACTTCGTATGATCATTACGAGTTTCTTGTATGTCATTTAGGCTGAACAATGCCCCAACAGCTTTTGTACATTTGATGCACAGTGTATTCCGGCCATATCTTTACTTTTTGTCATTGTCTTTATTAATGACATTCTGGAGTGTTCCCGGAGTCGGGAAGATCATGAGCAGCACCTGAGAACAGTGCTTCAGACTCTGAGAGAAAAGAAATTATATGCAAATTTTTCAAAATGTGAGTTCTAGTTGTATTCTGTGGCATTCTTAGGCCACGTGGTATCAAGTGAGGGTATTCGGGGGGACCCGAAAAAAATAGAGGCAGTGCAGAGTTGGCCCATACCATCCTCAGCTACAGAGATTCCTAGATTCCTTGGTTTGGCGGGTTACTACCATCATTTTATGGAGGGGTTTTCATCTATTGCAACCCCTATGACCAGACTGATCGAGAAGGGTGCTCCGTTCCAGTGGGCGGAAGAGTACGGGGCGAGCTTTCGGAAACTCAAGACAGCTTTGACTACAACCCTAGTTTTTATATTGCCTACATGTTTGGGGTCTTATACTGTCTATTGTAATGCCTCGGGGATTGGCCTTGGAGTGGTATTAATGTAAAACGGTAGGGTGATTTCCTACGCGTCCAAACTGTTGAAGGTATATGAGAAGAATTATCCTGTGCACGATCTTGGGTTAGCTGCTATTGTTCACGCCTTAAAGATCTGGCGTCATTATTTGTACAGTGTGCCTTGTGAGATTTATAATGATCACCGGAGCTTGCAGCACCTGTTCAAGTAAAAGGATCTAAATATGCGACACATGAGGTGGTTAGAGTTGTGGAAGGATTATGACATCACTATCCTGTATCACCCAGGCAAAGCCAATGTAATGGCCGATGCTTTGAGTCGTCGGGCAGAGAGTTTGGGAAGTTTGGCTTACCTACCATCATCAGAGAGGCCTAAGGCGATGGATGTTCAGCCCTTAGCCAGCCAGTTTTTGAGGTTGGATCTTTCATAGCCTAGTCGAGTTTGTAGCTTGGTGCCCCAACTATGAGCAGGTTAATTATGAGCACCAGAGACCCGATGGGTTGGTTTGATCCAGGTGAGGCTAGATTATTGGGCAAAACTTGGTGCAGGATGCTTTAGAAACGTTTAAAGTGATTCAGGATAGACTCCATATAGCCTCGTCTAGACAGAACAATTATACGAACTAGAAAGTTCGTGATGGTTCCGATATGGTTGGAGAACAGGTTCTGCTTCGTGTTTCACCTATGAAGGGCATTATGAGATTTGGGAAGGATGAGAAGTTGAGTTTGAGGTTTATTAGCCTTTTTGAAATATTTAGGTGTGTTGGGGAGGTTTCTTATGAGCATGCCTTACCTCCCAGCTTAGCAGGAGTTCATCCGGTATTTCATGTTTCGATGCTCCGGATGTATCACGGTGATCCGTCACACGTGTTGGATTTCAATTCAGTCCAGTTGGACAAAGATCTATGCTATGTTTAGGAGCCAGTAGCAATATTGGACAGGCAGGTTAGAAAGCTTAGGTCAAAGAACATTGCATCAGTGAAGGTTCAGTGGCGGGGTCTGCCAGTCGAGGAGGCGACCTAGGAGACCAAGTAGGATATGCACAGCCAGTACGTTCATCTTTTCACTACTTCATGTATGTCTTTATGCTCGTTTGAGGACGAACGAATGTTTAAGTGCGGGAGGATGTAACGATCCGGCCGTTCATTTATGGAATTTATGCCCCGATCCCCTATTAACTGCTTTCCCCAAGTTTATTTCTGCTATTTTGATTTGTCGGGATGTTCGATTTTAAATTTCGGAGAGTTTTGGAACACTTAGTCCCTATATTAGAGCTTAAGCCTTAAAAGTTTGACCAAAGTTGGAACATTGTGAAGACGATCTCTGAATGGAAATCCGATGGTTCTGTTAGCTCCATTAGGTAATTTCGGGTTTAGGGGCATGATCGAATCGTATTTTGGAGGTCCGTAGCTAATTTAGGCTTGAAATGCCGAAAGTTGAATTTTTGAAGTTTCCTGTTCGATAGTGAGATTTTGATCCGAGGGTCGGAATAGAATTCTAAGAGTTTCAGTAGTTCTGTTATGTCATTTGGGATGTGTGTGCAAAATTTCAGATCATTAGGACGAGTTTTGACAGACTTTTTGATCGAAATGTGTTTTAGAGTTTTTGGAATTTTTAGGCTTGAATTCGATGTAAAATTGGTGCTTTGGATATTGTTTTGAGCGTTCCGAAGGTTGGAATAAGTTTGAATGATATTTTAGGACTGGTTGATGTATTTTGTTGAGGTCTCGAGGGCCTCGGGTGGATTTCGGAAGTTTAATGGATCGATTTAGACACGAAAAATAAAGCTGTTGCATTTTTATCACAGCACTGTGAACAGTAGCTTTGAACAGTAGCGTTCACCAGTACCGTGAACAGTATCCCGTGAGCAGTAGCTTTGAACATTACCGTGAACAGTAACACGGGTGAACAGTACGCACGAAATTTTGGGCAGAATGCAAATTCTAAAAAATGGGATTTCGTCCCATTTATCCATTTTCACAAAATTAGAGATCGGGGAGATGCAATTTTCGGGAGATTTTCAGAGAAATCAACGGGGTAAGTGTTCTTAACTTAATTTTGGTTAGATAACTCGAACCTATTAGAAGTTTTGGCATTAAATCCGTGATTTTAGTTGGAAAAGTTTAGAAACCCTCCGATAGATTTGATGATATAAGGGAAGAAATATTATGGGATTTGGATAATTTTGGTATGTTTAGACTCGTGAGAGCGTGAGGTTTCTGGAAATATGAATTTTACCCGATTCCGAGACGTGGGCTCGAGGGGCATTTTGGTTATTTCACATAATTTTACGTATTAGCTTAGAATTTAATTGTGTAATCAGTTACTTCAAGTATTATTTACAATATGCAATTTAATTGAATAGATTTGGGCCATTTAGAGTCGGATACTCGTGGCAAAAAGCGTGGTTTCGGGTTGACTTGCACTAGTTCGAGGTAAGTGACTTGTCTAACCTTGTGTGGGGGACTCTCCCCTTAGGATTGATATTGTGGTAATTGAAATTCCATGTACGGGAGGTGATGAGCGCGTACTTGTGCTAATTGTTGAAAATTATATTTTCATTAAAAATAGCCTTAAATTGTATTTTTCCTTTCTTGTTTATACTACTTGGAATTTAAGTCTGGTGTTAATCTAGGGAAGCATGTCTAATTGACTTAATTGATTTACTTGCTCAAAATGCCTTATTTGGATTCTGTGCAGCAGACTATGCTAGACTATTTGTTTTGCTTTATTGTGAAGTTGATATTTTCCTAAGTATTTCTCTGATCTTGTTGCGTATTTACATTGGGACTGCGGGTTTGATTCTCGGGAGCTCCCCCTTGTTTGTTTACTTTGGGACTACAGGTTCGATTCCCGGGAGATCCCCCCTGCACATTTATATTTGGGACTACGGGTTCGATTCCCGGGAGATCCCCCTACACAGTTATATGGAACTACGGGAATGCACTCGGTAGATTCCCCCACTACTAGGTATTTATATTTGGGACTACGGGTTAGATTCCTGAGAGATCCCCTGCACATTGATAGTTAGACTACGGGACGGTATCCCGAGAGATCCACTGGACATATTTATATTTGGGACTACGGGTTAGATTACCGGGAGATCCCTGCACATTGATAGTTGGACTACGGGACGGTATCTCGGGAGATCCACTGGATATATTTATATTTGGGACTACAGGTTAGATTCTCAGGAGATCCCCCGTACATTAATAGTTGGACTACGGGACGGTATCCCGGGAGATCCACTGGGCAGATGAAATGAAAATGGAACTCAGGACGGTATCCTGGAGATTTTCGGTTGGTATTATTGGTACTAAATTGTCTTTCCTCCAGTGTTTACATTGTATTCATATTGTTCTGTGAACTTGTTGATGTTCTCCATACACTGAGTTATTTTACTGTTGTTCACACTTATTTATACCGCTTTATTCCACACTATTGGATTACATCTTGTATTTTATCTCAGTAGGGCCCTGATCTTCCTCGTCACTACCCAACCGAGGTTAGGCTTGGCACTTACTGAGTACCGCTGTGGTGTACTCATACCCTTTCTGTGCATGTTTTTCATGTGCAGATCCAGGTACTTCTATTCAGTCCTATCACCCCTGAGGGGAGCGACTACTCTAGCGACTTCGAGGTATATCTGCCGCGTCCGCAGACCAAGGAGTCTCTTTCTAATCCTGTGTTTAGCATTTGTTCCTTCTGTACTTCTGTTCTTGTTAGACATTTTGGAGATTAGAGCTATGTAGTACTTTCTTAACTTGTGGATCCATGAGTTTCTGG
Organism: Nicotiana glauca; assembly: GCA_026770625.1. Lineage (NCBI taxonomy): Eukaryota > Viridiplantae > Streptophyta > Magnoliopsida > Solanales > Solanaceae > Nicotiana > Nicotiana glauca. The sequence goes on along the minus strand of MU670287.1, from coordinate 44,578 downwards.
GGTTTGGGATAGTGTATCAGAATTTGAAGTTGTGTTTATATGCCAAGCGGTATTTACATATTGTTCCATTCAGTTATTTTGACTTTTGTCTATTTAATTCCCCAAGTTTAGATTATTTCTGCATTGTTAGGCTTACCTAGTCTTAGGGACTAGGTGCCGTCATTATAGTTCACGGAGGGCGAACTGGGGTCGTGACAATTAGCTAATATTATATCGAATGTAGCTTTTATATATATATATATATATACACACACACACACACACACACACACACACTTATCCTATACTATGCACTAATTATAAGTGTATAAGCTAATATTATATCGAATGTAGCTTTATATATATATATATATATATATATATATATATATATAAATTGAAATAAAAGTAATTTAATTCTTTTCAGAAATAGCGACCAACGGTTGTCGCTATTCTTGTCAAACGGTCAGAAGCTAGCGACCAACTTTGGTCGCTATTTTGGTCAAAATAGTCAATACTTATTTGCTACCAAAAATAGCGACCAAAGTTGGTCGCTATATTTTAATCCATAATCAAAATCGGATTTGCCCAAACTCTCTGTCAACATATTCTCCTCCCCTTCTCTATTTCCCTTACACAAATCAATCCCCACGCCCCTTGCCACCACTGTGACCGTGCGCCACCACGCCGCTGCTACCACTGTCCGTCGCTACCACTGTCGCCGAAGCCGATGTCCCCCCACCCCTTGCCACCACTGCTTTTTAATCCTCCTTTTAATCTACCAAGATTAGTAATCTACCTTCTTAGCTTTTTTATTTTTAATTTTTGCTATATAATTTTATGTAATTTTTCAGAATTTTTGTCTATTTAGTATTAGGGTTTTTCGTTTGAACTACATTAGATTTATGAACTTGAGGTAGAAATTATGATCTTTTAGTTCTTGTATTAATTTATATTGAGTTAAATTATGAAAAAGAACAATTCATACATTAGCAATACCTAAATAAGAGTACTTGTAAATATATTGTCCTAAATAAGAATACATGGTAAATACTTGAATTAACTAAATTAATTTGTTATTTCTTTATTTATATAGATGGAACATCGTACTTGGATGTACAATAGGAATTATCCTGATCTGCGGGGATTGCGGGAGGATTTTGTAGAAGAGGTTGATGAATTTATTAGACATGCAATGTCACTTCCGCCATACATAAATGAAGGAGTAATTAGGTGCCTTTGTGTTAGGTGCGACTGTATAAAGTTTGGAAAACTAGAGGAAGTTAAGGTTCATCTTTATAGTAAGGAGGTTTATAGCGAATTACTTTGTGTGGACTAGTCATGGAGAGATCGATGGTAGCCATGGGATATTTCATAACATGGTTGTGGGTGAAAGTAGTAGGTCGGTGGAGAATACAAATCGTGATTCTAGAATTCATGATATGGTTGATGTCGCGACTCCAGTTTGTCCTCCGTGAATATATCGTGATGACACCTAGTCCCTATAACTAGGTAAGCCTAACAATGCGGAAATAACAACCTTTCTTGCGGAATAATTAATTAAAACTGAACATATTAAAATAATAACTGCATATAAGGCTGCTCGGCCTATACAACTCAAAAGAAATGCGGAAGTCTACAACTCAATCCCAAAACCCGAAAACTCACGGAAAACACAGGCTAAAAGAAATACTGTAAATGCTCTAATCTCCAGAGTGTCTACATCAAAAGTATGATAGAATATAAACACTACAAATAGAATAAGGAAGAAGACTCTTTGGTTTGCGGACGCTGCAGATATACCACGAAGGCTTCGCTATATCTCTCCGCCTCGATGATAGTGCGCCTGGGTGGAGGAACTGGATCTGCACATGAAAAACATGCGCAGAAGGGGCATGAGTACACCAAAGTGCCAAGCCTAACCTCGGTTGGGTAGTGACGAGGAAGGTCAGGGCCCTACTGAGGTAAAAATATAATAATAAATTAACAGTATGAAAGAAATGGCAGTAATAATAAGCACAGTAGTATAAGACAGGCCTACAAGGCAATAACAACTACACAAATAACAAAGTAAACACGGAATGCGTACAGCTCAATACGAGTGATAACCATGAAGATCTCCCAGGATACCGTCCTGTAGTCCTTCTTTTCATCTGTCCAGTGGATTTCCCGGGATACCGTCCCATAGTCCAACCATCAATATGCAAGGGGATCTATCAGGAATCTAACCTGCACTCCCAAAATAAAAGTACATGGGGATCTATCGGGAATCTAACCCGTAGACCCAAAGTAAAAGTGCAGGGGGGGATCTACCGGGAATCGAACCCGTAATCCCAAAGTAAGCAAACAAGGGGGAGCTACCGGAATCCCACATCTGTAGTCCTAATATAAATGCGCAATCACAACCAGAAGATACACAGAAATAAAGTACAAAGACAAGCAACAGGTAGTACGGGCCTAGCATGCTTCAACTAAACATGCTTTCCTAATCTAGCACAAGTTGTAATTGCAAGTAGAATAAAGTAAATATGAAAGAAACTCAATCTCAATATCTTAAGTAAAAACCGGATTTTTCAACAATTAGCTCAAGTACGTGCTCGTTACCTCGCGTACAAGGCAATCAAAATACCAAATATCAAATCCAAAGGGGAAAGGTCCCCCACACAAGGTTAGACAAGCCACTTACCTCGAGCCGGTACAAAAATCAACCAGAAACCATGCCTTTGCCACGAGTATCCGACTCCAAATGGCCCAAATCTATTCAATTCATTTACATATCGTAAATAACATTGCAAACAACTGGTTTTACTATTTAATTCAAAGCTACGACATGAAATTAGGTAAAATGACCAAAATGCCCTTCAGGCCAACATCTCGAAATCAGATAATTTTTACATTTTCAGAACTTTCGTACTCTCACGAGTCTAACCATATAAAAATCTCCCAAATCGGAGGTCAAACACCCACTCAAAACTCAATAGTTTAGCCTATGAAGTTTCACCCAATTTTTTCCAATTTTTTATCCTCAATTCGATTTTAATGATGGATTTAACTACATAATGATGAAATATAATTAGAAGGGATTAAAGAAACGTTACCCAATAATCTCCTCTTCAAAACCCTCTCAAAATTGCCCTTCCCCGAGCTCAATTTGATTTTTCTAACTTTTGAAAACTAACCCTCGAAATCTCTATATCTGAACAGTGGTTTCCGCTTCTACGGACATGCGGTCCCGCTTCTGCGGAACAAATGCCGCTTTTGCAGCTATTCACTAAAATCCAGGGTTCCACTTCTGCGGTCTTAAACCGCACCTGCGGTTGCCGCTTCTGCAAAATACTTACCGCTTCTACGATTTCTCACAAATGACCCAGGGCCGCATCTGCGATAAAAGTCTCGCAGGTGCGTAATCGCATCTACGGTTAATATTCCGTACCTGCGGAACAGCTGAGGGAGCCCAAATTCTGCTCCTACGATAGAATGGCCGCTTATGCGGCTCTGCTTCTGCAGTTCCCAAGCCATAGAAGCGAAAATACTAGAAGAGGAGAATCAGCTGCTGCAACACTTCAAAATTTTCTCCGTTAACCACCCGAAATAATTCCGAGGACCTAGGGACTTCAACCAAAAGTACCAATAACACCTAATACCGTATTCAAACTTGTACCAATCTTCAAACCACCTAAAACAACACCAGAAACTCGAATTAAACAAGGATTTGAGCCTAAGAACTTCAATTTTCATCAAAACGCGCTTTCGATAAAAAATCTAACCAAAACATGTCCGAATGATCTGAAATTTTGCACACACATCCCAACTGCCATGACGGAGCTACTACAACTTCCGAAATTCTAATCCGACCCTCGGATCAAAAACTCACTATTGGACCAAAAACTTCAAAAATTCAAACTTCGGCATTTCAAGCCTACATGAGCTACATATTTCCAAAATACATTCCGAACACGTTCCCATCCCCGAAATCACCTAACAGAGTTAACGGAACCATCGGATTTCCATTCCGAGGTCATCTTCACATTGTTTTGACTACGGACCACTTTTCAACACTTAAGCTCTCATTTAGGGACTAAGTGTCCCGAAACTCTCCGAAACTCAACATCGAACGTCCCGGCAAACCAAAATAGCAGAAATGAACTTAGGGGAAGCAGTTAATAGGGGATCGAGGTGTTAATTCTTAAGATGACCGGCCGAGTCGTCACATCCTCCTACACTTAAACATTCGTTCATCCTCGAACGTGCATAGAGAACATACCTGAAGTAGTGAAAAGATGAGGGTAACTACTGCACATATCCTGCTCGGTCTCCCAAGTTGCCTCCTCGGCCGGCTGACCCTGCCACTGAACCTTCACTAAAGCTATGTTCTTTGACCTCAACTTTCTGATCTGCCTGTCCAATATAGCCACTGGCTCCTCAACATAAGATAGATCCTTGTCCAACTGGACTGAACTGAAATCCAACACGTGCGACGGGTCACCGTGATACCTCCGGAGCATCGAAACATGAAATACCGGATGAACTCTGGCCAAACTGGGAGGTAAGGCAAGCTCATAGGCAACCTCTCCAACTCGCCTCAAGATCTCAAAAGGGCCAATAAACCTCGGACTCAACTTTCCTTTCTTCCCAAACCTCATGATGCCTTTCATAGGCATAACCCGAAGCAAAACCCGCTCACCAACCATCTATGAAACATCACGAACCTTCCTGTCTGTGTAACTCTTCTGTCTAGACTAGGCAGTACAGAGTCTATCCTGAATCATCTTAACCTTCTTCAATGCATCCTGAACCAACTCTATGCCCAATAGCCTGGCCTCACCCGGCTCGAACCAACCCACCAGAGATCTACAACTCCTACCATATAAAGCCTCATACGGTGCCATCTGAATACTGGACTGATACCTGTTGTTGTAAGCAAACTCCACCAATGGCAAGAAATGATCTATGATGACCCGGCCTGTCGTCACGTGAGTTACCGCCTTGTTTCCCCCATACAATGTTGCTCTATGTTTCAATATCAGTATTTGAGTTGATCGGATAGAATTGAATTGGTTTTAGTTGGAAATGAGGCACTTAGCCTCTTAGAAGGAAGCTTGTTTTGGAAAAGTCAACTGGAAGTTGAATATATAGTTAGAGGGCTCGGATGTGAATTCTGGTAATTTGGTTAGCTTCGCGGGATGATTTGTGACTTAGGAGTGCGATTAGAATTGATTTTGGAGGCTCGATGTAGAATTAGGCTTGAATTGGCGAAGTTAGCATTTTGGCGATATCCGGTTGATAGGTGAGATTTTGATCCGAGGGTCAAAATAGAATTTCGAGAGCTGCAGTAGCTCTGTTGGGTGATTTTGGATATGCCTGCAAAGTTTCAGGTCATTCGAAGGTGTTTAGGTTGGGTTTTTGATCGAATGTGCAATTCGGAAGTTTTTAAGAAACTTAGGCTTTGATTTGATGAAAATTGAGGATTTTGATGTTAACGATAGTGTTTTGATGAATCGTGCAAGTTTGGATAGGGTATTAGATCATGTCTGTGCTTTTGGTTGAGGTCCCGGGGGCCTCGGGGTGAGATCGGGTGTTAAAAACGAGAAGTTTTGAGTTTGGCTTTAGGTTTGTATTGCTGGTTCTGTTGTTTCCCCATCTGCGGAAAAGGGACCGCATAAGCGGCTCCGCAGATGCGGCATATTGGTCGCAAAAGCGGTCCTTGAGGGACCAGGGTTTTCCGCAAAAGCGAAAGTGGAACCGCAAATGTGGAGACCGCAAAAGCGGTCCTGTGGATTTTTAAGTCAGACCGCATAAGAGGTCAGTTGGTCGCGTGTACGGTAACCAGAGGTGCGGTTATTTTACCGCAGAAGCAGAAATCGACCTGGAATTAAAGTGAACAGTGTTCAAAAAATTGAAAGAGAAGGAAAAATATTTTGAACTTCGACTAGGGCGGTTTCTTGGGCGATTTTGAAGAGAATTCGAAGGGGTTTCATCAGTCTGAATTATTGGACTCGGAATATGTTATGATGGTGTAAAAACATGGATTAATCACTGAAATTCGAGAAATTAGAGGGTAAAAATGGAGGTTAGGGCTTAGAACTTAAGAGAGTTTAAATTTGGTTTTGAAAGGGCAATTGAACTCTGATTTTGGTAAATTTGATATGTATAGACTCGTGGAGAGACGAGGAATCCTGTAATGTGAGTTTTATAATTTTTCGAGTAGTGGGTCCGGGGCTCGTGTTTTGCTAGTTTCGAGATTTTTGATATTTTTCGATTGTTTTCGATTGGGTATTGTTACCTTAGCATATTGTAATGTATTCGCTTTAATTTTGGTTAGATTCGATGCGCGTGGAGGCCAATTTGATGGGCAAAGGCGTCTTGAGTGAGGAATTTCACCGGTTTGAGGTGAGTAATACTTGTAAATGATATCTTGAGGTTTTGAAACCCCGAATTTGCACATCATAGTGCTGTATTGGGGTGACTTGCACTCCAGGTATGAGCGTGGGGTAGAGCACCGTTAGGGATTGTGACTTGGTCCGTCCCGGTTGTTGATTTTACTGCATGATTGACTGAAACCTACTTGATGCTATCATGATTTGGGCTGATTGCCATGTTTTGGGCTTCGTGCCGATTATTTGAATCCTTCAAGGGTTAATATCACTGTTTTTGCATTACTTTGCATATTATTTGATCTCGGTCCAAGGTTTTAAATACTGTTTTGGAAACTCAGGCATCTTTCTAAGATTTGAAAACTTAAATGATATTTTACTGACGTTTTGAGCTGAAAACTGCTATTTTACTATTGCCCAAGGGGCTTATGTGCATTTTTGGACTGAGCATGGATCGGACTGCGCACCGCAGCAGTGTTATGTGTGCATTTCTGGACTGAGGATGGATCGGGTTACACGTCGCAACGGTGTGATATTGATATTGCGCTTGGGCTGTAGGAGCCCCTCCGGAGTCTGAACCCCCACAGTGAGCGCGGGTACCCAAATGGATCGGGTTGTGCGCCGCAGCATGTGCATTGCATTGCATTCATGCACTGGTTTCTGTTTGTGCTACGTGGCATGACATTCAGCACTCTCATATCATTGGCATTCATGCTATTTCTTGCACTGTTACCAGATACCCTGGTGTTATTTGT
>MU670287.1:6350-33444 GCA_026770625.1 Nicotiana glauca | reverse complement strand
TGGAATGATTGGGTACTCGAGGTGTAATATGTATTTATACTGCAGAATTTGGGATCAGGCATAGTAATTTGTGTGTTATGTGGAGCTGGAGACTGGGAGTTCTCATGTCCAGGCTATGTAGTGGTTGTGGATAGTGTGTATTGGTACCATTAGCGGCTATTGGGGTTCGGAAGCCCGAGTGGATATTTTCTTTGCTTGGTATATTAGATTCTGGATATGATATTGGGGTGTAGACTGATTGTCTCAGTGTTGGGTTATTCTAGACAATTGTGCTATGGGTTATGTCGGAAAATGCCACAGGTTGCGTGGCGAGTGCATCGGACTATGTTCTAGCTGAATGGTTGTGTTCCAAAGACCAGCAGACGGCTGGGAAGGATTGTTTTCCTTAATTGGACCTTTGTGGCGGATTTCAGTATAGAGGTTTCTACCATTGATTCAGTTCTGGTATTGAAGGACTTTTTCGGATGCGTTCCTTATGGTCGGGCATGTCGTCGGGCGAGTTGTGGATTTCGGCATTTATTTGGCGCTGGGCACCGTATCGTACGGCTCCAGCAGGAGTTAAAAAAGTGGAAGGACCAGCTTTAGGCTTCTTGGTATTGAGTTCGTTGGCAGGCCGATGTGGCTACGTATTCAGATTGAGATGGCTTGGTTGGCCCAGATATGTATTGTTGAGGGATAGGTTGAACCTATAATTATTGAGCTTGTTAGTGATCTGGGGAGATCTATGAGTTGCTTTTTCGATGCTGTAAGGCGTTATAATTTTCGGACTGTGGGCACATATAGTGCGGTGCTATCGAGATTCATAATGGAAGTTGAGGGGGAAGGACCTTACTTGTGTTTGAGTTTTGTAGCTTACAATGCTATAAGTAGATATAATTATGCACTCAGTATGATTACGACCGATGCTCGGTATTTTGTTATAATGAGCAATTTTGGCTCGATGTGCATCTCCCTATGTGAGATATTTATGTGGATCGGGTGGCACGCCGCCACGAGTATGCTATCTAGATCGGGTTGCACGCCGCAATAGTCTGATGTTGAGAATAGTTTTCCATATGTTACTTGGTACGTCTTGCTTCCTGGTTTCTGAGGAAAGTCCGTATTGGGTGTTGCTCGACGAATGGCGCATCGGTTGTGTCCTTTCAGTATTGAATGGTGTATATTACTTGCTTCACCGTGGGTGTGATGGATTGCTTGGTTTCAGACACCAATCTGTGCATGGCTGTCTATTTTGAGCATGGTGACTTGAGGTGCTTCATGTGTAACAGTGTTTGGATACGATCGTGCATTGTAGTGAGGCTACGTGGAGATTAGACCCTTCGGGGTAGATTCAGGTATTCTATTTCTATGATGTGGGATGGGGTCCCAGCCTTGTGTTGTGATGGTACTGAGGAGTTTGAGTTACAACTCTTTTGTTTGAGTCATTTGTCATAAATTGAGTACGTTCAGACCGCCCATCAATGGTGCGTAGATTATGCAATTATGGCGTAGGCCTGTGATGAGGTGTCATATCACCAGAGTGGTGCGTTGAATTCGAAGTGATCGTTGGAGTCATTAATGAACATGAACAAATTTGATTACAGCTTGTTGGAAGAATAATATCGAGGTTCGAGTTTATTGTGAATATTGATGTGAGGTTCTGATTTTGAGTATGATTTCGAAAATCTGCTGTGGTATTAGTCAAAAAGGAAGTGGTTTCATGAGTGGTTGATCTGAGAAATGGTTACGGTTTGCTGTGTATTTCATTATCATTGGTAGGATATGAAATGTTGGAATGGGACTTTAGCTAATAAAAGGTTTCTATCGGTATATGGTTGTTGTGGACAGCTGCTGTGAATAGAAGTTATCGTTTCAGGTGTTGGATTATGTTGTATATCATGTGATTTCATTGAGGTTGCAAGTATGGGTTATTACAGCTGGTTCAGGACTATTCAAAGTATAGGTGCGAGGTTTGATCGTATTGATGATTTCAGAAGTGAAAAGGTAGTTCTGTGAATTATGGGCTAGACTGGATTGGGTAATTTCAGCCATGTTGTGTTGTTAGACCAATAAGAGATAGGGTGACGTGGGATCACCTCGGGTATATGCTTGGTAAGGTTGTTCAGTTCTTGGTTGGCTTCTAGGACAACTCTGGGTACGTTCGAGGACGAGCGTCTATTTAAGTTGGGGAGGAAGTGACGACCCGGCCTGTCATCACGTGAGTTACCGCCCCGTTTCCCCCATACTATATTGCTCTATGTTTCAATATCAGTATTTGATTTGATCGGATAGAATTGAATTGGTTTTAGTTGGAAATGAGGCACTTAGCCTGTTAGAAGGAAACTTGTTTTGGAAAAGTCAACTGGAAGTTGACTAATAGTTAGAGGGCTCGGATGTGAATTCCGGTAATTTGGTTAGCTTCGGGGGATGATTTGCGACTTAGGAGTGTGATCGGAATTGATTTTGGAGGCTCGGTGTAGAATTAGGCTTGAATTGGCGAAGTTAGCATTTTGCAGATATCCGGTTGATAGGTGAGATTTTGATCCGAGGGTCGGAATGGAATCCTGAGAGTTGCAGTAGCTCCGTTAGGTGATTTTGGACGTGCAAAGTTTCAGGTCATTCGGAGGTGTTTAGGTCGGGTTTTTGATTGAATGTGCAATTCGGAAATTTTTAAGAAACTTAGGCTTTGATTTGATGAAAATTGAGGATTTTGATGTTAGCGATAGTGTTTTGATGAATCGAGCAAGTTTGGATAGGGTATTAGATCTTGTCTGTGCTTTTGGTTGAGGTCCCGGGGGCCTCGGGGTGAGATCGGGTGTTAAAAACGAGAAGTTTTGAGTTTGGTTTCAGGTTTGTATTGCTAGTTTTGTTGTTTCCGCATCTGCGGAAAAGGGACCGCATAAGCGGCTCCGCAGATGTAGTGTATTGGTCGCAAAAGCGGTCCTTGAGGGACCAGGGTTTTCCGCAAAAGTGGAAGTGGATCCGCAAATATGGAGACCGCAGAAGTGGTTTTTGACCGCAAAAGCGGTCCGGTGGATTTTTCAGTCAGACCGCATAAGCGGTCAGTTGATCGCGCGTGCGGTAACCGCAGGTGCGGTTATTTGACCGTAGAAGCGGAAATCGACCTGGAATTAAAGTGAACATTGTTCACGAAATTGAAAGAGAAGGAAAAATATTTTGGACTTCAACTAGGGCGGTTTCTTGGGCGATTTTGAAGAGAATTCGAAGGGGTTTCATCAGGTATGAATTATTGGACTCGGAATATGTTATGATGGTGTAAAAACATGGATTAATCACTGAAATTCGAGGAATTAGAGGGTAAATATAGAGGTTAGGGCTTGGAACTTAAGAGAGTTTAAATTTGGGTTTTGAAAGGGCAATTGAACTCCGATTTTGGTAAATTAGTTATGTATAGACTCGTGGAGAGACAAAGAATCCGGTAATGTGAGTTTTATAATTTTTCGAGAAGTGGGCTCGGGGCTCGGGTTTTGCTAGTTTCGAGATTTTTGATATTTTTCGATTGTTTTCGATTGGGTATTGTTCCCTTAGCATATTGTAATGTATTTGCTCTGATTTTGGTTAGATTCGACGCGCGTGGAGGCCAATTTGAGGGGCAAAGGCGTCACGAGTGAGGAATTTCATTAGTTCGAGGTGAGTAATACTTGTAAATGATATCCTGAGGGTTTGAAACCCCGGATTTGCACATCATAGTGCTGTATTGTGGTGACTTGCACGCCAGGTATGAGTGTGGGGTAGAGCACCGTTGGGGATTGTGACTTGGTCCATCCCGATTGTTGATTTTACTGCGTGATTGACTGAAACCTACTTGATGCTATCATGATTTGGGCTGATTGCCATGTTTTGGGCTTCGCGCCGATTATTTGAATCCTTCAGGGTTGATATCACTGTTTTCGCATTACTTTGCATATTATTTGATCTCGGTCCAAGTTTTTAAATACTGTTTTGCAAACTCAACCATCTTTCTAAGATTTGAAAACTTAAATGATATTTTACTGACGTTTTGAGATGAGAACTGCTATTTTACTATTGCCCAAGGGGCTTATGTGTATTTCTGGACTGAGCATGGATTGGGCTGCGCACCGCAGCAGTGTTATGTGTGCATTTCTGGACTGAGGTTGGATCGGGCTGCGCGCCGCAGCGGTGTGATATTGATATTGCACTTGGGCCGTAGGAGCCCCTCCGGAGTCTGAACCCCCACAGTGAGCGCGGGTACCCAAATGGATGGGGCTGTGCGCCGCAGTGGTCATGCGCATTTTATTGCATTCATGCATTGGTTCCTATTTGTGCTACGTGGCATGACATTCAGCACTCTCATATCATTGGCATTCATGCTATTTCTTGCACTGTTACCAGATACCCTGGTGTTATTTGTAATGGAGTGTTGTGCACGAGGGGCTGACTTATGTGCAGACTTGCACTATCTGATTATGCATTCAATTGCTTGACTGTTGGAAAAGGGATATTTTCAAAAGAGGTTTTTAACTGAGCCAGATCTTTTCTAAAGGATTTTGATGAAATTACTATTTCTCAAGGGTCGTACTGTCCTATATAGCATGATGGAGTGCTTTACGTGTTTTCTTACCGCTCAGTTATTATTTACTCTTATTACTCATTGAGTTTTAGTACTCACTTTACTCCCTGCACCATGTGTGCAGATTCAGGTGTCCCGGAGGCTTAGTTGAGTTGTTTGCTACTTTCAGAGTTTTTCAGGAGTTGTCGAGGTAGCTGCCTGACGTCTGCAGGACCCGACTCCTCCCCTTATCCCTTTATTATTTTCGCATTTTAGAACATCAGCATTATTGAGGATTTTTTTTTTATCTTAGAGGCTCTAGACTCATGACCCCAGGTCTTTGGGAGATGTTGTTATGTCAGTGTTTCATGCTGCTTCTACCTAAACTATTGATTAATAGTCTTGTTAAACGGTTAATTTAATGCTATAAATTGGAAATGGGTGGTGTGCTTGAGTCGCGTGTGTTATATGGTCAGGCTTGCCTAGCAATTATGTTGGGCGCTATCACGACCGGGTATGAAAATTGGGTCGTGACGTGATCCCAAGACCCTCCAAACTCAATCACACACGCACGAAGCATATCCTCAAGAATCTGAATAGTGCGCTCGGACTGTCCGTCCGTCTGGGGGTGAAATGCTATGCTCAAATCCACCCGAGTGCCTAACTCATGTTGCACGGCTCTCCAGAACCGCGATGTAAACTGAGTACCTCTGTCCGAAATGATAGAAACTGGAATACCATGCAGACAGACGATCTCCCGAATATAAATCTCCGCCAACCTCTCCGATGAATAAGTGGTACATAGGGGTGTTCATGGTTCGGTTTGGATCGATTTTTTCCTATAAAGAAACCAAACCAATTAAGTCGGTTTTTCTCGATTCGGTTTATGCCGGATTTTTGGTTTTTTCAGTTATTTGTCAGTTTTTTTCTTAAATATTAGAGATACACTACCAAACACATATTCTGGCGACCACATTTTCAACGTAACACTATCAAATCAATTGTCCTTTGAGAAATCTATTATTTACTAAGATATATTGATGATAGTTGAATCAAATATTGATGAATAATTTAAGGATTCAATTAAAAATATGTTATTTTTAACACGAAATCGATTCTTACACTAAACAAAAGAAAACTACCAATCAAACTACAATGTAAAGGTAAAGAACTATATTAAAAGTGCAAACTATTAACATTTACCATAAATTTTTTGAAACTTTGTGTAACAATATACATATATATATGTGTAATAATAAATTTGAAATAGATACTCCTATAGTCGGTTTGGTTCGGCTTTTTCTGATTAAAACCAAAACCAAACCAAATTTGATCGGTTTTTAAAATTCAAAACCACAACCAAACCAAACCAAAAAGTATCGGTTTTTTTGGTCGGTTTGGTTTGGTTTTCGGTTTGGTTCGGTTTTTCGGATTTTTGTGAACACCCACTGGTACATACAGGAATGAAATGAACGGACTTGGTCAGTCGATCTACAATAACCCAAATGGAATCAAACTTCTTCAAGGTCCGTGAGAGTCCAGATACAAAGTCCATGGTGATGCGCTCCCATTTCCACTCCGGAATCTCTATCTACTGAAGCAATCCACCCGGGCACTGGTGCTCATACTTCACTGCTGTCAGTGGAGGCATCTAGACACATAACCAATTATATCTTTCTTCATCTGCCTCCACTAATAGTGTTGCCTCAAGTCCTAATACATCTTCGCGGCACCAGGATAGATGAAATACCACGAACTATGGGACTCTGCTAGAATCAACTCCCAAAGACCATCAACATTGGGTACACAAATCTGGCCCTGCATCCTCAACACCCCATCATCTATAATGGTCACATCCCTGGCATCTCCACGCTGAACCTTGTCCTTAAGGACAAGCAAATGAGGGTCATCATACTGCCGCTCCCTGATACGATCAAATAGGGAAGACTAGGAAACCACACAAGCTAGAACCCGACTAGGCTCCGAAAGATCCAATCTCACAAACTGGATGGCTAAGGCCTGAACATCCATCGCCATAGGCCTCTCTGAAGCTGGTAAATATGCCAAACTACCCAAACTCTCCGCCCAACGACTCAAGGCATCCGCCACCACATTAGCCTTGGCAGGGTGATACAAAATGGTAATGTCATAATCCTTCAGCAACTCTAACCACCTCCTCTGACACATATTAAGATCCTTTTGCTTGAGTAAGTTCTGCAAGCTCCGATGGTCAGTATAGATCTCACAAGGCACACCGTACAAATAATGACGCCAGATCTTCAAGGCATGAACAATGGCAAGTAACTCAAGGTCGTGGACAGGGTAATTCTTTTCATGTATCTTCAACTGTCTGTATGCGTAGGCAATCACCCTACCGTCCTGTATCAACACCGCTCCAAGGCCAATTCTCGAGGCATCATAATAGACAGTATAAGACCCTGAACCGGTAGGAAACATCAAGATTGGGGTTGTAGTCAAAGCTATCTTGAGCTTCTGAAAGCTCACCTCGCACTCCTCTGTCCACTGAAATGGGGCACCCTTCTGGGTCAATCTAGTCATAGGGGCCGCAATTGATGAAAATCCCTCCACGAAGCGATGGTAGTAGCCCACCAAACCAAGGAAACTGCAAATCTCTGTAGTTGAGGACGACCTAGGCCAACTCTACACGGCCTCTATCTTCCTTGGATCCACCCGAATACCCTCACTCGAAATCAGGTGGCCTAAGAATGCCACAGAACTCAGCCAAAACTCACATTTTGAGAACTTTGCATATAACTTCTTCTCCCTCGAGGTCTGAAGCACGGTCCTCAGGTGCTGCTCATGATCTTCCCAACTTCGGGAATACATCAAAATATCATCAATAAAAATAATAACGAACGAGTCAAGATATGGCCTGAATACACTGTGCATCAAATGCATGAAAGCCGATGGGGCATTGGTCATCCCAAATGACATAAAAAGGAACTTGTAATGACCATACCGAGTCCTGAAGGCAGTTTTCGGGATATCTTGCTCCCGAATCTTCAATTGATGGTAACCTGAGCGCAAGTCAATCTTAGAAAACAGCTGTGAGCCCTGAAGCTAGTCAAACAGATCATCAATACAAGGCAAAGGATAATTGTTCTTCACTGTAGCTTTGTTCAACTGGCGATAATCAATACACATACGCATAGAATCATCCTTCTTCTTCACAAACAAGACAGGAGCACCCCGCAGTGGAACACTGGGTCGAATAAAACCCTTACCAAGCAATTCCTGCAACTGATCCTTCAACTCCTTCAACTCAGGAGGAGCCATACGATACGGAGGAATGGAAATGGGTTGAGTGTCCGGCAACAGATCAATGCCAAAATCAATGTCTCTATCGGGCGGCATGCTCGGAAGATCAGCTGGAAACACATTGGGATAATCCCGTACCACTGGAACTGAATCAACATAAGGAGTGTCAACACTGACATCTCTCACATGCTAAATACGCGGCACACCTCTTCTCAACCATACGTTGAGCTTTAACGAAAGAGATAACTCTACTGGGAGTGTGATCTAAAGTACCACTCCACTCAATACATGGAATACCTGGCATAGCTAGCGTCACGGTCTTGGCGTGACAATCAAGAATAGAAAAATAGGGTAACAACTAGTCCGTGCCCAAAATAATGTCAAAATCAACCATACCGTGTAACAATAAATGCGCTCTGGTCTCAAAACCATGAATAGTAACCAAACATGACCGATAAATGCGGTCCACAATAAGAGAATCTCCTACAAAAGTAGAAACATAAACGGCACTAAAAGAATCCCAAGGCACACCCAAATGCGGAGCAAAGTAAGAAGACACATAAGAATAAGTAGAGCCCGGATCGAATAGAACCGATGCCTCTCTATGACAAACCAGTATAATACCTGTAATGACGGAGTCGGAGGCAACATCCTCAGTACGAGAAGGAATAGCATAATATCTAGATCGGCCCCTCTCTCGATGGCGACCTCTATCTCCCCAACCTCCGCCTCTAGCCGGCTGGGCAGGTGGGTTAGCAGCTGGAGCTGTGATCATGGCCTGAGAACTCTGAGGAGCACGCTAAGGCTGAGTAGTCTATGAAGATCCACCCCTACCATGTCTGGGGCAGTACCTAACCATGTGGCGTGTATCACTACACTCGAAACAAGCTCTGGGAGGATGCGGTGGCTATGACTGACTAGGGCCAGGTCTACTGGATTGACCCCTGGAAGTAGCCCGCGCAGGAGGCGCGCTAGAAACTGGAGGTACATAGTAAGGCTCCTGAGGTATAGGCCGAGCTGGAGCATTGCTGGCTGCTAGAAGAGCTGAATGGACGGGGCGACCCACATAACCCCTACCATTACGACCTGTTGCTGGGGTACGGGCACCAGAGTAGTGACCCGACTCTTGAGACCTCTTGGCCTCCCTCTCCCCTTGCTCCCTAGCGAGCATACCCTTAATCCTCCTAGCAATGCTCACCACCTGCTGATAGGGAATGTCCATCTCTAACTCTCGAGCCATGCTAGATCTGATGGGTGGGATAAGACCCTCAATGAACCTGCGAAACCTCTCCCTAACTGTAGCAACCAATGCCGGTGCATGCCTAGCCAACCTGGTATAACAGATAGCATACTCTGAAACGATCATAGCACCTTGGAAACTCTGCACGTCATGCGTCTCTGAGACTCTAGGGGACAAACTCTCTCATAAACATATTCGAGAATTGGGTCCAAGTCAGTGAAACAGCCTCGAGTAGACTGTCTATCTCATAAGTGCGCCACCAATCATAGTCAGCTCCGCGAAGTTGAAAATCAGTCAAAGAAACCCCGCTGGACTCCACTATGCCCATAGTGCGAAGAATACGATGACACTCCTCTAGAAATTCCAAGGCGTCATATAATTCTAATCCACTGAACACTGGGGATCATACTTCTTGAACCTCTCAAGTCTCCACTGCTCGTCCACTGAAGCAGCTGACCCATCCTCGGGCTGAACTGGCACTGCAGGCAATGCGGGAATAATCTCAAGAGCCTGCTCAACCTGCACTGATTGCTCAGGAGTGCGGACAGAGGGAGTCTGTGCTCCTCCCTTGGCCTGGGATGTGGCTTCAGCAAGGGGAAGAAACCCTGTCTGAGCCAAGGTGGTGTACATACTCATGAACTGAGCCAATGTCTCCTGGAGAGCTGGAGTAGTAGTGGCAGTAGTAGGCATGCCAGGTGCCTGGGATCCGGCAGGATCTGCTGGTGCTACCTCAGCGGCAGCTCGCGCAGGTGCTCTGGCTGCACCACGTGCGCGTCGTCGACCTCTCCCTCGGCCTCGGCCTCTGACGGCTGCAGTAGGGGGCGCAGGTGCCTGATCATCTCACGTAGCACGTGTCCTCGCAATCTGTGAGAGAATAGAAGAGAGAATTTTAGAATTGATGTCAAAATATCGCACGACAAGAAATTCAAATAAAATGAAGATTTTTCCTAAACAGTTACATAACCTCTCGTAGATAACTACAGACGTCTTCGTACCGATCAGCGAGACTTTAATAAACTGGCTTGTGTTTCGTGACTCCTATGAACCTAGAGCTCTGATACCAACTTGTCAGAACTCTAGTTCGCCCTCCGTGAACATGTTGTGATGGAACCTAGTCCCTATAACTAGGTAAGCCTAACAATGCGGAAATAACAACCTAACTTGTGGAATAATTAATTAAAACTAAACATATTAAAATAATAACTACATATAAGGCTACTCGGCCTATACAACTCAAAAGAAATACAGAAGTCTACAACTCAATCCCAAAATCTGGAAACTCACGGGAAACACAGGCTAAAAGAAATACTGTAAATGCTCTAATCTCCAGAATGTCTACATCAAAAGTATGATAGAATCTAAAGACTACAGATAGAATAAGGAAGAAGACTCTTCGGTCTGCGGACGCTGCAGATATACCTCGAAGTCTTCGCTAGATCTCTCCGCCTCGATGATAGTGCTCCTAGGTGGAGGAACTGGATCTGTACATGAAAAACATGCGCAGAAGGGGCATGAGTACACCACAGCGGTACTCAGTAAGTGCCAAGCCTAACCTCGGTTGGTTAGTGACGAGAAAGGTCAGGACCCTACTGAGGTAAAAAAATGTAATAAGAAGTTAACAGTATGAAAGAAATGGCAGCAATAATGAGCAGAGCAGTGAGATAAGACAGGCCTACAAAGCAATAACTGTGAGTACATGATTTTTGCCCTATATATAAATTATTCCCAAAAATTCCAAACAAAAGGATTTTTCCCTATTTTTACATTTTTTGGTAATTTTTGTGTTATTTTCTGTTAATTGTTTGTATTTTTATTTGTGCATTTTAATTTATGTAAAAAATACAAAAATACATTTGGCATTCATTTGGGGTTTAATTTCATATTTTTAGTATTTATTAGTTGTAAAATTGTTTACATATAAAGAAAATGCCAAAAAAATGACTCCTTGCACTTTTATTTTTAATTTGTGGAATTTGTTTCAATGTTAGTTTAAAAGTAGAAATTAGTTAATTTTGGAAATTAAATTTAGTGTCAATTTTGTCTGACTTTTATTTGTCATTTTAACAAAAATAAAAAAATATATATATAAAATAAGAAAAGAAAAGGAAAACAAATTGAAAAAAAAAACAAAAGAAATAGAAAAAAGGGGGTTGCCGAATTTGGCTCATTTTCAATCAGATTTCCCAGCCCAAATTCAAATTACCCATCCCATTTCCCAGGCCCAAACCCCCAAGACCCGACCCAGTCCCTTATCCTCTTAAAACGACGCTGTTTGGGCGACATTTAATCTTGGCCATCAAATTTCCTTGATCCAACGGCCCACGATGGCTCTTGGTATTCTAATATAACTGTCTGAAGTTGTGTATAACCCTCGAGGCAGCATCTTCTTCCTCGTATCTTCCCTGTAACTCTGCCGGCTCCGGACGCCACCACCTCCAATTTGTCCCAAAATAACACCATGAGTTCCCCTCCTCCTCATCTACTCGAATCCGTCATCCTTTTCTTTCAAATCTTACGGGAACTCGTCAAATATCCGTTCAAACTTTTCCGGCCATGATGCCACCAGTCCCAAACGGCACCAAATTAATATCCTAGAACCGCCTAAACCTCCTCTATCAGAACCCCTTAACCCCATCCCTCGAATCCCGCTGGAACTGGTCAAATATCAATTTAAATGTTTCCGGCCAAAACCCTAAATGTGCCAAATCGTGCCAAATTGGCACGATATGATACTCGCATCATCTGCATGAAGATTCCATCATCTAGGGCGTTCAAACATCATCGAAATTGGTCGAATTTGGAAAATAATGACTGGCCGAAGTTTCTTTATCAGTGAGTTTTGTTTTTCCTTTTTGGGTTCTTATTTTATCCAGTTCTTACGAGTTTAGTTTATCTTTTGGTGCTAATAATTCAGTATTCGTTTAAAGTAGTTTTGATTCACATTCTTTTAGTTTAGTTTAATCCTAGTTAATCATTGTTATTAGAGCATATGTTTAGTTAGTTCATGATTTTAGTAATGGTCTCTCCCTGTTATCATCATTTTTCTTTTAATTAATTTGTTACTCATTGATTCTACTCTAAATTCAGTATAGTTTGAGTGTAATTAGTAGTTTGTGTTAGTTTTAGCATAATTTTAGAGTTGATTATTGTTTGTGAACTGATGGAATAATAAGAGTTGGGTAGGGATCATACTATCATTACTAAGATTCTTGCTTTGTTAATTGACCCTGGATTAACCAGAGTAGGGGGTAATTTAGTGATTTTAAAAGATGCTCAGGAGTATATGGGTAATTGAAACTGGGTAGGAAGATAGTAGACTAAACTAGAACTTCTTAGATTATTCTAGAATGTGGTTTTAGTATACGTTTCAGCAAAAATAGAGATAGTTACTTGTATAGTAAGTTTTGAAATGAGGGACTAAACTGAAATTAAATAAGGACCTTAGAAAAAAAAACTAAACTCTGATACTCACTCTTTGTGCCTATAAAAGGCATGCACTTTGCCTTGTTCAGGGGTTCCTTTTCAGCCATAAAAATATTCCTCAAAAACTCTTCCTTATAGATCTGAGCTGATTTTCGAGTTTCAAGCCAGTAGATAGTTAAAATTTTCTTCTAAATTTTAGATCTCTACCAAAAATCCAAAAAAAAAAAAAAAAAGATATACAACAAAAATAAAAAATGAGTACTGTTACATTGCATTCACATCTCAGATAGTGTTTTTCATCTCCTTGGGCTGCTGAAATTACTCTGCAGTTTTGCTATTCCTGTTTTGGGTGTATTCAAACTTGTTTAAGCCTGTTGGTCGGATATTTGCTATTGCTGCTGGGTTTTACAACTTATTCTGGTTTATTTCGGGTGTGAATCTGGGTTACAACTGATTTCGAGCTGTTTGAGTGCCTATTCGCTGATTGAAACCAGTTATTGCTGTTGATCTCTCTTCCCTTTATCTTGTTATTCCATATTCCAGGTACACATTTTTTAGCCTGCTTCCATGTGGTACATCCAATTGAAATGGAATCAAATGAAATGGGAGCTTAAGTTCAGAAGCTCTAGTTAATGTTTCTTGTATTCAACTGTAATAATTTGGATTGCTGTTTGTTAAGAGTGATTTGGACTGACTGGATTTCTAGTTTTAATGGACTATTAAGTTGTAATTATCAGCTGTAGTTAGCACTCGTTTCATGTTAGCATGTCGCTGTTTAAAAATTTGAAATCAGGATTAGTTTAACTTGCTATTAGATTGAAATCAGCGAGTTCATATTTCCTAAGTAGATGCAATAGCTAATATCAGTATGGTAAGTTTCAATAAATTAGTATTTCCTTAAGTTCATTATTTCAGAACAGGCGTTAGCCTTTAGTAGTTGGTATTAATGAGTCACTTGAATTGAGCATGCAATCTCAGTAGTTAATTGATTTGGATTAGTTAGTCATTAGATAATTAGGTACAAACTATGAGCTTAAATCTGTGATTCAAATTGTGTCAATTGGAATAAGAAATACAATGTTTAGCTTGCTGTCAACTGTTGAATACACTGACCATGGCAAATTTGTGATTTAAATTTGTTGCTTGGGGTAAAATTTGAGCATGGCATGCCAGCCATGGGGACTGACCATCCCCATGCGGTCGTTTGCTCAGTTTGGGCCCACGTCAGGCTCATTGCTTATGTTTGTTAAGAAATTTTATTCCCTTGCTAGTACTGAACAATTTGGGCCCTTTGTGCCTACAACTAAATGGTCGTTGGTTCATTGGAAATGCCTGCATTTTTTCATAATAAGAATTAACCAGGACTCTTCTTTTATTACTATAGACAAAAACAAAAACTAAAAATAAAAAAAATCATAGTTGCTTTTAGGTTTGTCCTTTAAAATAACAAATGAGACGAGCATCGCCAAAACAAAACATATAAATTGCGGGGCCTTCAATAAATATTGTATTAAAAAATACTTATAATTCGGGAGGGTCGTTTAGTGAATTTCATGACCTTCCCCAAAATAATAATACGTTAGACTCTTTAGGTACGATTTTAATAAAATTACATTCCTAAACTCGGGTGCACATTTATGTGACCCAAATCCAAATCTCAACGGAGTCGAAATGTGTTAACAACCACGGGTGCATTGATGTGACGTGGTTCGAGACGCATTTTCACGACGTTGCAATTCTTGTTAAAATAATAATAAAAGCGGTTCACAGTTAAAAAAAGCACATAAGTTATAGCATGTATTAAAATCAGATACTTAGCCATTTACAACAATTTAAGCGACCGTGCTAGAACCACGGGACCCGGGGGTGCCTAACACCTTCCCTCTGGTCAACAGAATTCCTTACTCAGATTTCTGGTTTGCAGACTATTAACAGAGTCATAATTTTCTCGGTTCGGGATTCAACCGGTGACTTGGGACATTATTAATCTCCCAAGTGGCGACTCTGAATCTTAATAATAAATTCTATTCCGATTGTCCTTTAAGTGAAAAAACTCCTTTACACCCTTACGGGGAGTAGTTAAAAAGGAGGTGTGACAGCTCTGGAGACTCTGCTGGGGAAACAAACCCAAAACTTCGGTTCAGGGTTTAAGAATTCGAGCTTAGAATAATTTTATGTTTGGCTTTATCTGATTTTCCTACATGTTTTCATGCTAAATGTGCTAAATGCTTTAGCGCTTTGATATTATTTGAACTGTATATATAAACTGTGCCGAAACCCTTCTCTTCTCACCTCCGGGGATGTGCTTACTGGTTAAGACTCCCTATTATGAAAGTTTCATACCTTGAAATAAGAAAGAGGTCGGACAAGTTACTAAGCCGGACGATCCCGCGGGTCCCCGGTACGTAGCCCCCTCCTCGACTCGAGTTGTCCGCTCGGGTACATAGTCTAGAACACATACCCAGGATTTGAACCTAGAATAAATTGAATTCATGCCGGATCCCTAGTAGGAGCGTTATTTGCATCATGTGCATATGACTTACGGGACTCAACATAGGTCCGTCTAGGACAGGTAACCGGATATGAAAAGACCACCCTGATGCATCTTATGTGTTGCATGTGCATTTATTTGTCTCAGACTCCCATGCTGACCGGCTTGAATAATTGGGAAAGTAAAAAAGAAATAATAGTGTAGAGAATTAGTGTCCAAGTAGTGTCGAAACTCTGTCGGATTTTTGAGAAAATAAGAAAAGTGTCTGATGTCAATGGAAAAGGAAACAAAAAGAAATATAGTTTTTTTTAAAAAAAAAATTAGTTTGTCTCATGTACCAAGTGAAAAGCAAAACAAAGAGTTTCTTTTTAGGAAAAAATATAGTTTGTGTCATTTAAAGAAAAACCAAAGGGACTTATTTTCAAGTCATTATAAGAAAATACAAAAAGAGATTTGTCGACAATAGTTAGCTTATTTGCCCGAATTACGTAGGTTTGATTCTCACCGGGTGTGAGATACGTAGGCAACCCTTGACGGGTCCAACCATCCTTTTTCAAAAAATATGGCCAAAAATGTTAAAATTTTCATTTTTTTTTAATAAATCAGTTGATGACGCTTTTGTCAAAAATAGCCGAATGTTCCCAAAGGGACGACGGAAGGCTGCTTTTGTGAGGACAGCCACATTTGATCATTTGTTAAAGATTTTGGCCGGTTAGCCAATGCAGCCTTAAAATCTTCACCAGAAGTGCTGAAAGGCCGTATTTGCAAAATCGGGTTTGCTTTTGAAATTAGGAATTTGAATGAAAAAATAGTGTCATTTTTGCTTTAGGTCAAAATAAGTGATTAAATCACCTTAATAAATTTTCAGGATGAGCACGACTCAAAATGAACCTTTCTCAATCATGCATAAAATCCCTTTGGAGTTACGTCTGTGGTGGAACGATTTAGGAGGTGAAGGGCAAGATGAAGTCAAGAAATATTTGAAAGGGCTTATCGGTTTGCTAGAAAATGTGCCTTGGGGAGATATTATCAGAGCACTAGTGACGTGTTGGGACCCGGCATACAATGTGTTCCATTCTCAGACTTCAAGCTTACCCCAACACTAGAAGAAATGGCTGGGTACATCGGGAAAGATGAGGTTCCTTTAAAAGACAAATACTTAGTGGCCCCGAGAACTGTAGCCACGCACAGATTTTTAGACTCTTTGAAGATACGTAGAATGGTTCACAACACAGATCTGGAAAATGGTTTTTGCACGCCACACTTCATATATCATAGATATGGCCACATCGGGGGGTTCAATAACCCGGAAAGCAAGATATGTAGTAACGGAAATCGCCAAAAATGGGAGGAGCATAGGCGTGTCACTTTCATGGTGGTTTTTTTGGGGTTTGTGGTATTTCCAAGGAAAGACGGAAACATTGACATAAAAATAGCCGGGGTCGTCAGTACTCTAATGAATCAAGCCAAAAGCACCCTCGCACCTATGATATTGGCCGAAATCTTCTGCGCTCTTACAACCTGCAAAGCCGGGAGAAATTTCTTTGAGGGGTGCAATATACTTCTGCAAATGTGGATGACCGAGCATCTGTGACATCGCCCTCAATTTTTAAGTTATGGGTCTTCAGAGAAAACATGCATAGAAGAGTTTTATACAAGGATTAAAGGGGTCCATCAGCCGGAAGGATTCACGAGTTGGATAACATATTTTCGGTCCCTCACCGCCAGTCAAATAGAGTGGGCACTTGGATGGTTGCCTATTGATGAAATCATATATATGCCAGCAGAAAGGCCGCACTTCCTCCTAATGGGTCTCAAGAGCATTCAGCCTTATGCCCCGTATCGGGTTTTAAGGCAGCTCGAAAGTGCCAGATAGTGCCAAAAGACGGCGATCTTAGTGCTCAGGTAGTTGAGATTAGCCCTGACGGACAGTTTCCTGAAGCAAGAGTCCGCCAGATCTGGAATGAATGCCAATACTTAAAAGCGAATACTTGCGTGCAGGATCGGGCCAAAGGCGAAGTGTCATCGGGATACCTTGCTTGGTATATGAGAGAATATGAGCACGAGAGACCAGCCAAAAGACCTCACATCCAGGAGTTTACCGAAGCATCACAAGAACAGTGGGCCTGGTTAGCCAAAGAAAAGGAATACAGAGCCAAAATAGAAGAATTGGAAAAGTGGGTCCAAGACCTTAAGTTTGAAAATAGCATACAAGCTGCGGCCGACAAGGGAGAGAAAAAGAGATTGGCTAAGGAGAATGAGGCCTTACGAGCCCAAATCCAAAAAATGAAAATGGCTGCCGAAAATCCCGTCAGGAGCGCCAAGGACGCAAAAAAATATAGAAAGCCTACGGCAAAGAGTTGATGACTACAGTTTTAACCTCAACAAAGTGAAAAACGAATTAGCCGGGGTTCGAAAGCAGTTGGCTAAAAATGCAGAGGAATGAGCCCGCATGTTCAAGTAATTAAGGGAAGAATATGATAATGAGGTCGCAGGATTAAAGAAAAGGGTCATCACCGCAGAAAACAAAATGATCAAACAGGCAAAAGAGTTCAAGGCTGAGAGGGAACACTGTTATACAGCAATAGCACAATTAGAAATGGACCTGCAACAACTCCAGGAGCGAAATCAGTAGACTTTGGAAGCCAGGGCCGAACAAATAGGGCGGTTGCTTCAGGAAAAAGGCATAATCAGAGAAAGATTCCTAGCTATTGCTCATTACATCACCAGAAAATGCCAAATGTGCGAGAACATGACTCAGACTACCTTCTTTGCCATACTGATGATGTTTGTGAAACAGATGGCCAAAATGTACCAGGCTTGGGCAAAGGGACACCTATTACCAGCTTATCCTGCTAATCCTTCCTACATCCCACCATTGGCTCAGCCACAAGATCCTTCTACAGTTAATTCCTCTCCGGCCTACCCTGCTTATCAACAATACTATGCAACTACTTCCCAAACACCACCACCTCCCCCACCTAAGCAAATCCCATGTCCTCCACCTCCAACCACTCCCGTGTTAGTGGCTCCTCCACCCGCCACATTACAGAGATCTTCTAGTGAACCCCTATTTCAAACCCAGGAAACCCGCTACTACCCACCAGAACCCACCTTCAAACCGCCAGAACCATATCCTCACATTCCCCGTCTTGATATCTCAGTTGAAGAGGAGAAGCCTCCTAAAAACCCTGAGCAGGAAGAAATGATACGAAAGGTGAAAAGCTTGGAACAGTCGTTCAGAAATATGCAAGGTCTAAGAGGACAGGTGAGTGTCGCTTACAAGGACTTGTGCTTGTTTCCTGACGTCCAATTGCCTGTGGGATTCAAGTTACCAAAGTTTGATCTATATGACGGACATGGTGACCCAGTAGCCCATCTGCGGGGATTTTGCAGCAAGATGAGAGGCTCTGGGGGAAGGGATGAGTTATTAATGGCATACTTTAGTCAAAGTCTCAGTGGTTCTGCTTTGGAATGGTACACATGGCAAGATCATATTCGATGGTACACATGGGATGATTTGTCCCAAACATTCGCAGGCCATTTTCAGTACAACTTAGAGATTGTTCGGGACCGGATGTCATTGACCAAAATTGAGAAGAAGCCAAGGGAAAGCTTCAAAGAGTACGGTTTTTGGTGGAGAGAACAGACCGCCAGAGTTGATCCTCCAATGAAGGAAGGCGAGATGGTCGATTATTTTCTGCAGGCTTTGGAGCCTACTTATTATGGTCATCTGGTGTCAGCAGTTGGAAAAACTTTTAATGAGGTAGTAAAACTGCGAAGTATGGTGGAAGAGGGTCTCAAGGCTAACAAAATAATGAGCTATTCAGCGATTAAAGCAACTACCCAGGCCATCCAGAGTGGCACTGGAGGGGCATTGGGAAAGAAGAAAAAGGAAGATGTTACAGTAGTAGAATCAAGAGCTTGGTCCATGGGTCCATCACCATATTACCACTAACCACGCCCCCATCCCCAAACCTACCCACACAACCCATATGGCCCTCCACAACACTACTATCCGCCTCCAGTCCCCAACTTCTCTATCCACCATTACCAAATATACCCCCAACCTCAGATGCCATGGCGTGCACCCACACCACAAAATACCTATCATATTCAAAACTCATATCCACCTCTGAAAGCCTACAAAAACCCCCATTGGACCCGGTTTTCGACCTAACCTTGCTTCCAAGAATGACAGGCTGTAGAAGAAGAAAACTTTCACACCATTAGGAGAATCTTACACCAGCTTATACCACAGATTGAGACAATTGGGCATGT
Organism: Nicotiana glauca; assembly: GCA_026770625.1. NCBI lineage: Eukaryota > Viridiplantae > Streptophyta > Magnoliopsida > Solanales > Solanaceae > Nicotiana > Nicotiana glauca. The sequence continues at coordinate 14,220 of MU670287.1, read as the reverse complement.
TAAGTCCGATTGAACCCAAAATACCAAATCCTCCCCCAAAAAACTTGAACCATTCGGTGAACTGCGAGTATTGCTCAGGTGCTCCAGGACATGATACAGAGAAATGCTAGCATTTGAAAACGGCCATCCAGGAGCTCATTGATACCTGCCGAATTGAAGTACAGGCTCCAAAGACACCTAACATCACTCAGAATCCATTACCCACCCATCATGAGACTCATAGGATCGAGTTAGTGCAAAAAGGGGAGTGCAAGAAGCCTTCACAGACCGTAATGATGATTAGGGACAGTAAGAACAAAGCAAATGAGAAATTAATCAGTGAAAAGGCATTGGTCACAGTAGAACAGACAGTCAGCAAACCAGCAATGACAATAAAACAAGAATAAAGTACCAGGAGCAGTTGTCAAGCCCGTTGTGATTGTAAAGGGCATGCGTGCAGAGCCGGTTATCATTAAACCGGTGACTCAATTACCAGTGATCAACGAAAAGGCCATCCCATGGAACTATGACCGAGTGACTGTGACGTACAAGGGGAAGGAAGTTAAAGAAGAAGTTTGTGAAACCCATGGACTGACTCGTTCAGGGAGATGCTTTGCCCCTGAAGAGATGAGAAAGGTTAAAGCAGCCAAAGACAATCCAGCACTAGTAAAGAGGGCCGTAACTGAAGAAGAATTCTTAAAGAAGATGAGGGCGCAAGATTATTCTATTGTAGAACAACTGAGGAAAACTCCAGCGCAGATTTCACTGCTGTCTCTATTGATTCATTCGGACGAGCATCACCGGGCGTTGATGAAGATTCTAAATGAAGCCCATATTCCGGATAAGATCTCTGTAAATCATCTAGAGAAGATAGCGAATAAGATTTTCGAGGTTAACAGGGTTACATTTTCCGATGATGAGTTGCCTTTGGAGGGTACTAAGCATAATAGGGCACTTTACCTCACAGTGAAGTGTGAAGACTCTGTGGTTACTCGAGTATTAATTGACAACGGGTCTAGCACAAACATTTGCCCTCTCTCCACCCTGGAAAAGTTAAAAGTGGACAGTGAGAGAATCCAGAAGAATAGCATCTACGTGCGAGGATTTGATGGAGGGGGAAAGGACACGGTCGGGGACATCGTGTTAGAATTGACTATAGGACCAGTTGAATTCACAATAGAGTTCCAAGTGCTCGACGTGGCAGTCTCTTACAATCTCTTATTGGGTCGGCCCTGGATTCATGCTGCAAAAGCTGTGCCGTCTACCTTGCATCAGATGGTCAAATTCGAATTGGACCGACAGGAAATTGTTATGCATGGAGAGGATGGTTCATGTAATACCATTATGCCTTTCGATGAAGCTGAGGACGAAAAAGGTCCATGGGTTTAACAAGTCTTGGACACAGTAGCAGTTGCCAAAATTCCATAAGGAGAGTGTATTCCCAGGCCCAGAGTAGCTGCTGCATCTGTCATGGTGGCTTCAGAAATGATAAAGAATGGATTCTTACCTGGAAAAGGCTTGGGTGCCTCGTTACAGGGCATCATACAGCTGGTATCTCTTCCTGGAAACTTGGGTACTTTCGAGTTAGGCTTTAAGCCCACTATTGCTAACATAAGGCGAGCTAAGCAGATGAAAAAGAAAACATGGACCCTTCCAAAACCCATACCTCGCCTATCCCGTTCCTTTGTCCGGCCTGGTACTAAGAGGCGCCCAGCAATGGTAATGCTTCATTCTGTAATGATGGAACCCGAAAAGGAGCTGATGGAAAGGTTTGAAAAGCTGTTTGATGAGGTAAATATGGTGGAGGCAGGAAAAGGTCCAAGCAAAATAGATGTGCAGTTCGTGGGGGCCCGTGCCAAGCTTAATAATTGGGAAGCTACTTCTCTTTCTACCCGGAGGGAGTCATGGTAGTTAGTTTTGATTTTCCTTTCCGTTTAATCTAGATTATTTCCAAGGTTGTAATTCGGATGCTATGTTCCGTCCATTTGGATGAGTTAAACCTTGTTATCTTACAATTTTAATGAAATGTAATTTCCTTTCTTCTTCATTACTGATAGCCTTTATTTTGTCTTTCTTTTATTTCTTGTACAGTCCCTTTTATGCTGGTATCACTGATGTGTCATGCATGCGGAGTCTTCAGCCTAGTCTTGATTACCAATCTAGCTCCGAAATAATAATACAAGAAATTGAGTGTGATGACGAGGTAGAATATGATGATGAGGAAGACTTTAAAGAAATCAGTAAAGAATTAAGTCAATTTAAGGAAAAAACCCAAACCTAATCTGAACGACACAGAGGCAATCAATTTAGGGGATCAGGAGAATGTTCAGGAAACAAAAACAAGTGTCCATTTGGAGCCTCCGCTCAGAGAAGATATAATCAAAGCGCTGCTTGAATACAAAGATGTTTTTGCGTGGTCATATGATGATATGTCGGGTTTAAGTACCGATTTGGTGGTCCACAAATTGCCCACCGACCTAGCATGCCCTCCTGTCAAGCAGAAACTGAGGAAATTCAAAACAAATATCAGTGTGAAAATCAAAGAAGAGGTCACCAAGCAGTTTGACGCAAAGGTCATCCGGGTCACCCGGTATCCCACTTGGCTAGCCAATGTTGTGCCTGTGCCAAAGAAGGATGGAAAGACGAGAGTGTGTGTTGATTACCGTGATCTCAATAAGGCGAGTCCAAAAGACAACTTCCCACTACCAAACATCCATATACTGATTGACAATTGTGCCAAACATGAGATCGGTTCCTTCGTGGATTGTTATGCGGGTTATCACCAGATTTTAATAGATGAGGAAGATGCGGAAAAGATGGCATTCATCACGCCTTGGGGAACGTATTGTTATAGGTTCATGCCATTCAGGTTGAAGAACGCAGGGGCAACATATATGAGGGCGATGACCACCATGTTCCACGATATGATACAACGGGAAATCGAAGTCTATGTAGATGACATAATTATAAAGTCGAGAAAGAAGTGTGATCATGTCAAAGACCTGAGGAAGTTTTTCCAGAGACTCCATAGGTACAACCTCAAACTTAATCCGGCGAAGTGTGCATTTGGAGTTCCGTCAGGGAAGTTGTTGGGGTTTGTGGTAAGTCGACGCGGTATTGAGTTAGACCCCTCCAAAATCAAAGCCATTCAGGAGTTACCGTTGCCAAAAAGCAAGAAAGAGGTGATGAGTTTGCTCGGCAAGTTGAATTATATCAACAGGTTCATTGCCCAGCTTACGACAACTTGCCAGCCTATTTTTAAGTTTCTAAAGAAAGATGTTGCGGTCAGATGGAGGGATGAATGTCAAGAAGCATTTGACAAGATTAAGGATTATTTGGCCAGTCCACCTGTATTGGTTCCGCCAGAGCCGGGAAGACCTTTGATCCTCTATCTGACAGTTTTGGATAACTCTTTTGGCTGTATACTGGAGCAGCGTGACGTCACGGGAAAGAAAGAGCAGGAGATTTACTACCTCAGCAAGAAGTTCACATCTTATGAGGTAAAGTACTCTCAGCTTGAGAGGACGTGCTTCGCATTGACCTGGGTAGCGCAGAAATTGAAACATTACTTGTTATCATATACCACCTATCTCATCTCGCGGTTGGATCCATTAAAGTACATTTTTCAGAAGCCCATGCCCACAGGGAGGCTCGCGAAGTGGAAAATCTTGCTCACGGAATTTGATATTGTCTACATGACCTGTACTATGATGAAAGCACAGGCAGTGGCTGATCATCTAGCCGAGAACCCAGTTGATGATGAATATGAACCTTTGAAGACATACTTCCCTGATGAGGAGACAATGCATATCGAGGAATCAGAACAAGATGAAAAACCAGGGTGGAAGTTGTTCTTTGATGGGGCTGCCAATACCAAAGGCGTTGGGATAGGAGCAGTACTTATTTCTGAGACAGGGCAGCATTACCCTGTTACAGCTCAATTTCGCTTCTACTGCACCAATAACATGGCTGAATACGAGGCATGTATCTTGGGTTTAAGGTTGGCTATAGACATGGTTGTCCAGGAGATCTTGGTCATGGGTGACTCAGATCTTCTGGTGCACCAGATTCAGGGAGAGTGGGAGACACGAGACTTGAAACTCATACCGTATCGACAGTGTTTGCACGAACTTTGTCAATGGTTTCAGTCAATAGATTTCAGGCATATTCCAAGGATTCATAATGAAGTTGCTAACGCTTTGGCCACTTTGGCGTCGATGTTGCATCACCCAGACAAGGCATACATGGACCCGTTGCAGATTCAGGTTTGAGATCAGCATGCCTATTGTAACATGGTGGAGGAAGAGCTTGATGGTGAGCCGTGGTTTCATGATATCAAAGAATACCTCAGGATGGGAGCATATTCGGCACAGGCCACAGGGGATCAGAAGAGAGCCATTAGACGCTTGGCAAGCGGATTTTTCTTCAGTGGAGGAGTATTGTACAAGAGAACTCCAGATCTTGGTTTATTGAGGTGCATAGATGCTAAACAAGCTACAACTATCATGACCGAGGTACATGCGGGAGTTTGTGGATCTCATATAAGTGGATATGTATTGGCAAAGAAGATTCTCCGAGCAGGTTATTATTGGCTTACTATGGAACGGGATTGTATCAGCTTCGTGCGCAAGTGTCATCAATGCCAGGTACATGGAGATTTGATCCATTCTCCGCCATCTGAGTTGCACACAATGTCGGCACCATGGCCCTTCATTGCTTGGGGGATGGATGTCATTGGGCCGATCGAGCCAGTGGCGTCTAATGGGCACATGTTTATTCTAGTAGCCATTGATTACTTCACTAAGTGGGTTGAAGCGAAAACTTTCAAATCGGTGACCAAGAAGGAAGTGATCGATTTTGTGCATTCAAATATCATTTGTCGATTCAGAACCCCGAAGATGATTATCATAGACAATGGTGCCAATCTCTGCAGCCATCTGATGGCGAAGACATGTCAGCAATTTAAGATCATGCACCGCAATTCCACCCCATATCGTCCTAAGGCAAATGGAGCGATCGAGGCAGCTAACAAGAACATCAAGAAGATACTTCGGAAAATGGTGGAAGGGTCCAGGCAATGGCATGAGAAGTTACCTTTTGCCCTGTTAGGCTATCGCACTACTGTCCGCACTTCAGTAGGGGTGACTCCTTATTCATTGGTATATGGTACGGAGGCGGTAATACCTGCAGAAATTGAAATATCATCCCTTCGGATTATCGCTGAAGCGGAAATTGACGATGATGAGTGGGTTAAAGCCCGCTTGGAACAATTGAGCTTGATTGATGAAAAGAGATTGGCAGCAGTATGTCATGGACAATTATACCAACAGAGAATGGCAAGAGCATATAATAAGAAAGTGCGTTCGTGGAAGTTTGAAGTAGGGCAATTGGTGTTGAGACGTATCCTACCTCACTGGGCTGAGGCAAAAGGAAAGTTCGCCCCCAACTGCCAGGGGCCATTTGTTGTAACTCGAGTGTTTTCCAATGGTGCATTGTATCTAACAGATGTGGAAGGGAAATGTGTAGAAATGGCTAACAACTCTGATGCAGTCAAGTGATATATGTATGATTTCTTTATATAAATGTACCTAATTGTATTTGGCATGTTTTGAGATTTAAATGACGAAGGCATTTTGTTATGCTATCCAAACACTTTATCCTTTGTTATCCCTTTGAGCCTTATTCTATTTTCTTTCGTACCCCTCTTTCGGAATCAATAACAAAATTCGAAAACTCGAGCGGGGAAAGTAAGTGGAGAAACAAGAGAAAAACAGCAAAAAAGAAAGAGAAAAGAAAAAGAAAATAAAAAAGGAGGAGAAAACAAAAAGAAAAGAAAAGGAAAAGAAGAGAAAACAAAAAAAAAGAGAAAAGAAAAGAGAAGAAAAGAAATGAAAAGAAAAAGGAAAAAGAAAAGATTGTAACAACGAAGTAATTTTATGACCTGAACAACGTTTGACTTGATCACGAAACGGTACGTAGGCACCTCTCTCTGAGGTTCAGTCATACCAAAACAAAAGTCCAAAAGTCCCCAAGAAAGAAACTGGGACAGAAGTTGTGGTCGTTGTGAGAAATCTGATTCCGAAAGTTATTATTTTGATCCCATGTTGAATTATTTTGAGCTTATATACCCTTCTTTCTAAATCCTATCCAAAAGCCTGCATTACAGTCCAAATAAAGACCTTTCGATTGATCTTCAAGAAATGCCAATACGAGCAAGTAAAGTGATTCATGTTGGGGGCAACACTCTGATACCAGGAGAGAAAGTAAAATGATGAAAATGAGAGAGTCTTATTGGTGAAAACCCTCACGGGCACCATAGGGCGACGTGAGTTGAGAGAAACAAAAATGATAGAGTCTTATCGGTGAAAATCTTCACGGGCACCGTAAGGCAAAGGTGAGTTTTCAGATGGGCAAATGAAACAAGTCTGTGGTTGAAAGGTGCTCGAAACATGGAAAAACGAGGTTTGGTTTTTGGTGAAAGTCAGGTTTTGAAAGTATGGAACAGCAAATATGGCAATTGAAAGTTGATTGGTTGGACAGACTAGGCTGGTTAACCCAAAATGCATGGCACGATCAATGGTACCAGCCGTTCCACTCAGATAAGTCTTATCCTTTTCTCTTCATTACAAATCATCCGTTTTCAGAGTCTTTCTATCATTAACCTTCGAGGTCATTGCATTTTATTCTCTTGAAGTCTGTTTATAAAATGTTTCAGTGTCAGTTCTGTTCGAAAATAAAAGAAGGATGTCAAGGCTAACTACCAGCTTCCCAGTTGTACAACGCAACCGGGCCAGAATATATCAAAGATGCCAAAAGAAAAGTAAGACATGAAGGACCACTGGAAGTTCCATCAGTGGGTTAATCAGATAATTGTGGAGGAGAAGCAAAGTTTCAAAAAGAGGGGTCAGAAACACAAAACAGCAATACGGGATAAAAACATTTGGGTCATCAAAGTCAGGGGTTGAAAGTCAGTCAGGAAGTCGAGGCGTTTCAAAGCGAGGCCAGGGAAACAAGTTGGGGCAGAGCCAGAAGTAGGAACGTACCCAACAAGAATGCCAGCAGCTAACCACTATTTTATATTAACGAATCTTTCTTTGATTAAGACAGGGGCAGAAAATTTTCTTTGTTTGTTTATTTTGTTGCAATCAGGAGCCCACCTAGAGAATAAGGGAATACTTTTCAAGTTCAGCAATCAGGAGCCCACCTGGAGAACAAGGGAATACATTTCAAGTTTCAGCAGTCAAGGGAAGTACAATTCAATTTTAGCTTTTAATTTTAATATTCGATAACATGTTGTACCCATTTACCAAATTGGGGTAGAAAATTTTCTTTTTTTGTTTATTTTATTGCAGTCAGAAGCCCACCTGGAGAACAAGGGAATACTTTTCAAGTTCAACAATCAGCAGCCCACCTGGAAAACAAGGGAATACATTTCAAGTTTCAGAAGTCAGGCACCCACCTGGAGAACAAGGGAAGTACAATTCAAATTTTAGCTTTTAATTTTTTATATTTGATAACATGCTGTACCCAGCCACTAAACTGGGGCAGAAAATTTTTTTTATTTGTCTATTTTGTTGCAGTCAGGAGCCCACCTGGAGAATAAGGGAATACTTTTCAAGTTCAGCAATCAGGAGCCCACCTGGAGAACAAGGGAATACATTTCAAGTTTCAGCAGTTGTAAGCACGTAATTTTTGCCCTAAGCAAGTTATTCCTAAAAAATCCTAACAAAATAATTTTTTAATTTTTTGTTGATATTTGTGGTATTTTGGTGTTAATTAGTTGCATAATAATTCATATTAAAAAAGACAAAATATACATATGAATTAGGATTTTTAATTTTACAATTTTGGAAATAATTCATTTTGGGAACAAATTAATGGAAAATAAAAA